>PKRV01000342.1:1082150-1312226 GCA_003709505.1 Hyphantria cunea
TATATATATATATATATATATAACACAGCAGTATTTGGTTTATTTATTCATTCAGATCTACAGTCTCAGTATGGCATGGTAATTTTTTATCACTCTTAAAACTCGTCTTAACATAATTTCATGGCAGTTTGCTTCAACATTTTACACCTTATTAAACTTTCTACTGAACGGATCAGACGTAATTGAAATCACAGCAAGTACTATTGAGAGAAAAGATTTTAAATATGTATATTTTAAGTCCATTCTAAAAAAGATAATTATTATTTTCAGCCTCATGCGCATTTATTTTTGTGTCTTACGGTAAACTAATACTGTAGCTATTAGAACCGACAGCTAACCTTAATCTCCAAGGACTGAAAGGACTCAAAATATTACTAACGGACACGCGTCCATACACTAATCTAGCTACCTGATTGGTTACCATTAGAATGTAGCCTTCGTGTTTACCACTGAACCACGAATTAATATCATCAACCTTGCTTAATTTAATATTTATTTGAAAAATGAGTAATAATTTACCCATTTTCCAAATTTGACACATGACTATATTATCTTCAGACGAGTGCACAAAGGAAACCACTTTAAATGTGTTGTACTTTAAATTCGCCTGTACTTTAAGTTCTAAAAGCGGGCAACCCTATTGCCATCAAATGGGCACTATAGGAATAAACGAAAGGCACATGGCGATAGCAAGTCAATTGTAGAAGAAAATTGCTTAAAGGGTGAAAATCAAAGATCATATCTTTCTCTTATGTTACTCAAGCTAGCCCCGAGTCTAAGTAAAACTAATTTAATATTTTCGTATAACGGTCATCACTATGAAGATATTTGATCTAAATAATCCTTTTTAACCAATCATCATTATTCATTTACAACAACTGTTCAATTTATTATCAATATCATGAACAACCCATAGTGTCCCACTGCTGACCCGGGTCTCCTCTCAGGAGATAAGATAACACGTCACCACGTTGGCCGAGTACAGCTTAGGGACTGGCAAGACAACGTTATGGCTCCGTATAGTCTTACCGTTGGATGCTTTTAAGCCGCTCAAAGGCCTCCAACTAACCAACCATTATCTTATGTTAACAACCGCGACAAATTGCTTAATGTGGACATCTACGGAACTTCGACCTCGGAGATGCTCATGGTGTCGTGCCACCAACATTCACCCTTCCAGGTACTGACAGCGTCATCGATGCTCACCCCCGGTGATCATTTCTAATACCGACCGACCGAGGGTACTAAGCACTAACTGAGCTATGATCGTCTCGGACTATGAGTTCAATTTACTGATGTATAGTTTATCGAAATAATAACGTTTCAATTTCGTATCGCTTTCATATCGTTGGTAATGTAATACACGCATAGTCGAGTCATGTAATGACTTAATTTAGATTTTGAAATGGTTAAAAACCTATTTTCGTTATTATGATCGTAGTTCAATATATTGAGTAATATTAAACTACATTATTTCATTTGTCGTGCATTGAAAAGGATGGCAAAACAAGAAAATATTCATTTTTTATTTGTATTCGATTACAAACGGCAATAAAATTTTCTTTTGTTCAAGTGGAATATAATTTATCAGTTTTAATTTAAAATAATTATCTCGAATCATAAAGTTTTATCTGCCTCGATTTATTACTACCAACTGTTGCAAAGATCTGCTTTATACTTATTATCATCATTTATTTCTTTCAAGAATAATAAATGCTAAGATTCGAAGGTTTCAAAAACTATTCTATGCCTCGCACTAGCAGTCATAATACTTGGTTAGTCTAAATTATTATGTTATGGGCTAGAGAAGAAACGAAAAAGAAATAATAAAAATCGTATGAGTAATTTGCATTGAGCGACGCCGTGCTACATTATTTTTAAAGTTTGTTTTTGCACTTTTGGCTAGAGGTAGAAAAATTGAAGAATATTTTTTATGCTATGTAAAGAGAATAAAGACTCAGGTCACTGATCTTTCACCAGAAGACACCAGCTATGAGAATTATCTGATATCATATAGCTCCAGTACACGTTGGCTGAGTGTGACCGGCGAGTGCGTTCGGCGATTGAGCTCAAATTTAAAGTGACCCTTTAGTTCTGATGCAATGCAATTAGGTATATATAATCCGTAATATTATTAACAAAATGGCGACTTACGTATTTCTGAACAACCTGCTCAACATGGGTATCAAATGAAGGAATGAATAAATAAGGTCATTAATTTGCATACCATAGAAGATAATGTCGAAAGTAAAATGATCAAATCGCAATACAGATATTAATGGCATTATATCGGTTCCAAGTAATTCTTTGATGTGAGTCCATGTTTACATTAATTATATTTCTTACGCAAACCAAAACACAAGACTGTCAAGTTGTCTATGCTTCAAATGAAACAGAAAGCCATCTTGTAACCACAGTATGTTTTTTTTTCGTTGTATTTTCGTGTAAACTCAATACAGTCTGTGAAATATTAATAACAAACTTGTGCCATAACCCAGTTTAGTAGGTTTTTCAGTGTAATCTGTAATAATATAGCAAAGAGGAATTTTTTTAGTAACAGTTCTTTTTATCTGATGATTAATTTCTCCTTAAAAATCGAAAAGATATGCGTATTAAGTGTTTTTCTAGGTTTCTTACTGGTGCAGAGCTAAGTCATAATAGAAAAGAGCCAGGTAGCATTTATACTAGCACAAGAGACGCTCTAATGTATTTTCGAGAGATAGGATTTCTTCCTTTAACGGGATTAAGGAATCGATCTAGTAATAAATTAAGGTAAGTTCTATACCCCTAACGTAACTTTCTCTTTTTTACTGTTTTCTTTGATCGAGTAGAGATTTTCTACACGAACCCTTCCCGCTGCCTTCAAGCGTATGATTGATTGTATCTATGAAGTATATGATTAGTGAAATCGGGTGATCCAATACAATGGCAAAAATGATTATTCTACGCGATGCCACTCAAGCAGGGTCACCATTAGAAAATGCTCTCTATAGTCACACTGAGACGGCATGGTCACCACCATCAGCTCTCAATTGCCATCTGTTGAACTTGTGGGGGTATTTGCACAGACGTACCTACTGCCTAGACGATGGCTGTTATTAGAACCGTAACGGCAGTAAAGCCAGTATGTTTTGCCCCTAGTCAGGATAACCGAAGAACCTCTTGCCACATGCTATTTCGATATTTTGGGACTTATGCCTACTGTCGCCATTCATAAGGAACCCAGCCGTCCATCGATAAATGCGCACACCCAGAGACGTTAAGGGAACCGCGTGTGAATAAAATTATCGCGGTTGGGCCACCTCTGGTCCCATAAAGTAGGATTGCTTAAACCCAACATTTATTAAGAAAGGGGTAATTGACTAGACACTGAAGACATTAAATACGTTTTCAGGTACAGTCTTCGGTCACCTTATACTATATACTATGTATTTAGCATTTTTGGGCAAATAATGATGTGCCTCGCCACAATATTCCAAATATTTCAGAAGGGAGTACAGTTCGGCAATTTTTATAAGTTTTATCATGTTTTGTCATGTTTGTCATGATTTTATAAGTACGTCGCAGTGCTACTCAAATTAAATCTATAGGTGCGTGTCTTTTATAATTTTAATTTAAACATATTATGTTGGATAGAAACAAATAACCGAGTTATTCACTGAAATATTATAGAAGTATAGAAATCTAGCAACAGCGATAAAATAATTGATATCGTGAAACGGGCGCCCAGGATTAGCCCTAAGATCGATGGTTACGTTATCATTCAGAACTGCAGTAAGAGGTCCTTTTTTGGAAGCTTCCTGGTGGTTTGGGCTCAATTTATTTATTTTATTATTAGTTGGTTAACTCGTTGAAATAAAATTATTCATAAAACATCGGTGGTTGTCTGGAAGAGATCGCCGTGAGCGATAAGACCGCCAATTGTTGTAGTAATCCTTTTTGTCACTCATTTTATTTAGTATTTTTGTAATATGTACGCAATGAAGATAAATAAAAAAAAAAAAAAATAATAAATTTGTCTATCTAAAAATAAACAAGTTTGCCGATGCCGGGTTCGGAATTAGAACCGGATTCCCTTTCGCTCAAAGGGCGTTATTTATCTCTCTATAAACACAAAGATGTACAAATTGAAAAAAAAACGCCATATCGGCATAGGATTTCTTCTTGAGCTTAGGATCGGCTGAATAGTAAGCAACAATTATTGTTAACGTAAACCGCTTCTCCAAATCAGTCCTCTATTTCCTCGTTGGTAAATGTCGTGCAACTTTTAGTGATTTAGGTAATAACTGCTGTAATAGTATGAAATTGTGGTTTCAGCAAATTTTATCTTCTATGGTTCTAATCTAGCAGCAGCTTTGATCCTAGCCAAGACAAGTCACAGTTGACCAACAGTGATTAAAACATTTGAAAGAATAGAAAGCGAACTGCCTTATTTCAGAACCACTATAACTTTAACTACGGCATTTATGATAGCAATTAGTGCAGGTAAAGGTAGAACTACACACTCAATATTAATCATATTCTATGGTATAATTCAAATGACATCCACTAAGTATTTACGAATAAATATTTATATTTTCTGTTTCAAATATTTGTAACCTTCCATTTCTACCATTGCTTAAGAGCTGATTTCATTCACATGGCACTATCATATTATTATACCAAATATTAATAGGTATCTAGCCTACTAAAATGGAAAAACAGACATCCAATTGAAAATATATACTATGAAATAAATTAATCATATTTTTATAAACACTTCATACATTTATTAATACTCGTTCCTGCATTTGCTAGTGATTCTATGTAGTGGAATTTATGCTTACATTGAATACAATGATATGGGAGATATAAAATAAGTACATTGCCAAATGTTTTTAATTCAGGGGATCATATTTTGCTCGTGAGCCACGAATTTATTATCGCGTACGCATGTAATCCAGAAAACTTACTTGATACTTATTTGAAGTTGTACATACCCATGATTTTTTAATATACACAGAGAACTATGTGGAAATAGGTAATCAGTGAGGTACTTTTTATGAATTGAAATATAATTTTAATTATTATTCATAAATTATTTTAAAAAATTATGTATTAATTAACTAATTTGTCATTATTTATTTCGGAAACCTTTGAATATTTTTACAGTTTGTTTTTTATGTTAATAAATTGATTAGATGAAAGTACTGTTGTGTGGTTATGCTTGTCAGAGATACATATAGGGGTGAATAGGGTTTGCAGAAATGTTTTAATAGTAACCGCATCGGCTAACGCATTGCAATGTTAAGTGATCCTAGCTAGTTCGGTCTGTCATATTGAGATTGTCAGCATGTTAAGCCGTCAGTCTCAGCTACCAGACAAATATCTTTGGCAATCGTTACAACTATTTGGAACCCTTAAAACTCCGCCAAGTCTTTCTAGATAATTTCAATATCATCTAGTACTTAAATTGTGATGGAGGATGAGGGATACGCAATTTGGCAATCGCTCCAAGTAACAATCGAAGTCAACCGCATCGTCAGTCTAAGTTTCCTTTGAGGTCGTTTTTTGAATCTTTTTTTTGAAATGTATGATCAGCCAAAATCACGCACCTACCTGATGGAAAACATTGAAAAGAATCCAAGAGAAGTGATCACCATACTCATTACAAATACAGACAATGCAACATCATCATCATCATCATCAGCCCATCGCAGTCCACTGCTGGACATAGGCCTCTCCAATTTCACGCCACTTAGTTTGATCTATGGCTTGGCATGCAGCTCCTGCCAGCCGTCCCGCGCAAATCATCGCTCCACCTGGCCTGTGGACGTCCTACACTACGTTTGACAAGATGGTGACACATAATATGGCGGTCAATTGATCTTTTTACCCCACGGTACAGAACATATTCTAGTGCGGAAGTTATAGGAATGAATGGGAATTCAATCGTCATATTTTTAAATAAAAAATTTAGTAGTACTGAAGTTCAACTCGTATGTCCAAACAACCTTTTTTTTGTAATACTATTTTATGTTTTTTTAGATATTTACTTCACAGGGTTCGTTTAACTTTAACTACAATAAAATAATTATAGTTTTAATTACCTTATATTTGACTGAATATTTTCTAATACACAATAGGCGACTAAAAAAAGCTGTAGAAGAGGTAAGTTTCTTTTTTATTAAGTTAGATACAGTTAGATTGAATTTTCACATACTGATATCTAGCGGATGGTATTTTATAGATGTTCTACCTGACCCAGTAAACTTCGTAACACCTTAGAATTAATCTATATTGTGTTTAGTTATTAACTGATAGTGACATACGACAACGGCGCCACCTATAGGCTGCAATTGAATTTTCAAACTTTCCATGAAGCTATTGAAATATAAACACATAATTTTATCCCAATCCTTTAAGCAGTTTGAGAGGAGTTAGGTGACAAACAAACGTACGGAAGAATTATATATTTTAAGATATAAACACTGGGCTTTTAATCGCCCCAGTCACTCACCCTCTCAGCATCAATTTCATTGCTTTACATCGGTGTTCTGTGTGGCTGTGGCGTCATTGAAGTCTACTCAGCCTATTTGTATGCCACATAAAAAAGAGGGTATTAGCTCTTACTTTATCTTAAAATCAGAATATTATAGGCCAGATTGTTTACATTCCTTGAACTTTAATCGTAGACGACGCTATCATTTATAAAATAAACAGTCTATACTTAACAATCAGGCGTTGAAGACATTTCATTTCTTTCGACAAAATCAACAAAGACTTGGACTTCATAATGTGTTTTGGTTTGTTAGTTACTTCAACCAAATGTCAGGTGATCGTCATGGAAGCAAACACATATTAAGTAGGTTGGATATAGTGGTCCTTTTACCAATCGTTTACAACAACGCGGACATACTTCTTGTGTGTTTAGTAGTAGTGGTTAAGAAGTCGAAATCAGGATGTCCCCAAAAAGCTTACATTTTATATAAAATACATATACTTGAAAAACATAACGCCCTTCTTTCGCAGTCGGGTATAAGCTGCCAAAATTAGTTTACTTAGTTATATACATGTAGGGTACATAAGCGAGTTGAAGTGGCATTGGGCTGGCCATATTAGCTGCAGAACTGATAACCCTTAGGATAAATGGTGATCTTTGCAAGACGACTGGCAGGAGCTGGATGCGAGGAGCCGAGGATCGAATCAAACGGCGTGCAATTTGAAGTCGGCTTTAGTCCAGCAGAGGTATACAATAGGTTGATGATGATGTATATAAAGCGAAGTGAAGTCCTGTTCTTGACTGTTACTTTGAAACTGTTGAAAATATTGAAGAATTGGATCACAAAATTACCATGTGATCAGATAAAATGAGATTCCAATTTACGAAGAATACTATTTCAACGACAGATCACGCCAACCACGCAGTTGGTCCTCAAAGAGTTGGAAACCTTTGATAACCAAATACGTGCTGAAAATGTTCCCTTTAACATAAATCTGGTTACAAGCTGGTTCTTAATCAGTCTCTCATTAATAGATCAGGAGCAGATAGAGTGTTTTATAAATGAATTAATTTTCAATAAACTTCTAGATATTGGTAAAAAAAATATTTAAACTACATGTAGTAAGGAACTATAAAAAAAAGCATTAAATTACTATACATGTTAGTATATCTAAAGTTGTCCGAATATCTACAAACAGATAAAAATTGAGTAGAACATGGTCGTGCTGGTAATTACTAGTACAGTGAAAAAAATGACAATAAATAACATATGTGATGATCTAGCCGGTATCTGTCATTTATTTCAATGCGTTTACTTGCATGGTAAACGCATTGAAATAAATAAAAGGAGTTAAGGATAGTAGTCTGTGAGTCTTAACTACATCACTTTAATATTAAGAAGGTACGTACAATCAATATCATGAAATGATACGTACAATCAATATGTAGGTCAAATTGTACCGACTGTAGTCTAAGGTGAAATGAGTTCCAATTAAAAAGGAAAGTAAGAATTTCTCTATTTAGAAAACTATTAGCCCAATCTAAAGTTGTAATTTTAATATGAACGTAGAATGAGTAATAGTTATTGGATTGTGTAGTTTTAGAAATGCAATGGATGTACTGAGAAGAAATTGACGCCTTTTTCTCCTTTTGGCACTATTATGTGGTGTACGATAAATACAATTTGATTGTTGAATATTTCTGAGATTTGTAACGAAACGATGGGCCAGAATCGACAACAAATGTTAATTATTTTGAATTTCATTTCGTCACATCGAGCGAATATTGAGTAGAAATAAGACAAGTTTTTTTTATAAACGAGTTTTAGATGCATAACTAGGCGAAATTAAAACACAGATGAAATTAGAACAAACCATCAAAAATAATCTAAAAAACAGGTTGTTATTTCAGTACTTTAGTCTAAGCATCATAGTTATTGTTTATTTCAAAGGATAGTGCACTTGTCTGTGTAATCACAGTTAAAGTATGGACTGATAGACTGTTTTTTTTTGAGGTGGATTTGTTATAAGTTCGACTATTTTAACATCACCTACCATTAAATCATTGTAATAGTAATATACTAGAATTTGATAATTGAATAAGTAAATTATTGAATAAGTGACGTAAACTGTGTAAGCTTATTTTCAATGAATTTAAAAAGTATTTTTTGAAAAGGTAACTTCAAACAAAATGAAACGAAGTAGTTTTTACAATTAAATCAGACTAACTTTAGTATGCTTTCGACTCGTGGGCTTGTTACCATTATCAGGCCTAATAAGTCAGAAAAATCAGCAATTGAGGTAAGAACAGGTACATGAACTCGTATTTGGAAGCAATAGAATTTCTTCTTCGGGGACTTATGGCCTTAACCCTCTCCTGAGAGGAGACGTTATGGGTTGTTGATGAGAATTTCTTCTATGAAAATTACGAAGTTTGGACTCAAAATTTGTGGTTTAAAATATTGTGAATATAATTTTAAATATCCTTAAAAATACAACCTGCAGTAACCTTTGTCAATACATTTCATAGACTACACGGTTGGCCTAGTGGTTTCAATGGTTGCCACACCACTTCCTACTGCGCCAAGTGTTGTGAGTTCAAATCCTACATGGGACAACACTTTGTGTGATCCATAAATTGTTGTTCTAAGTCTGGGTGTACTTTGTGTCCGTTTCGTGTATGTTTGTAAAGATCCCCGCGACACAGGAATGTATAATCCTAATGCGGGATTTGTCATTTAAAAAAAAAAAAGATTCTTCTCTATAGGATTAATATTTTGGAACCACGCAACGAGAGTCATTAATGTAATGTTTCGAAAGTGCCTGAAAAGGCCTATGTGAAATAAAAGCTTCTTGATTTAGATTATGATTGTCTTGATATTTTGCATATAAATCATTCAGTGTCTATAATTTCAATCTTTCTAATCAGTTACTGGATGCTTTTACTACGGCTGCATTCATAAAAATGTCAAATTATTATTAGGACAGAAACCTTTATAGGGGAACGGGTCAGATGTCCCTCCAACACAAAGTGAGGATCCTCTGACCAGGCGAGGTGATCATGGCTGACGGGCCACTACCCAACGGTTGATGTTGGGAAGTTGTACATATGTTAATTGACGCGAGAACGTCTATGGCGCGATTCAGGACTGGTAGTTTCTTCGTACAATACGTTACTCCGTAATTCAGTGTATCTTCGGTAGATGTTGCTGTAGTATATATAATTCTGTTACGCTGTATGTAGACGTCGCCACACCTTAACTTTTAGGTTTCATCTGATTTGCTTACACAAATCACTTATATAGTCCAGCTTGTTGGTCCACTATAGAATTGAAATGACTTTTCTCATACAGGTACACTCTTCGATCACCTTACACAATATACTATGCATTCAGCTTATTCGGATTATTGGTCATAAGCCTCACAACTGCGAACTATTTGATCCATAAAAGCACTTCGCCAAATATAATCGATAAATTTCAGATAAACTCTCCATCTGGTTCGATTGCCACTTATTAAAAAAAGCTATAGAAATTAAATATTGGCAGGATTGTTTTACGTCTTTTAATATCAAGAAAATTTGATCGAACTGAGATAAGATTGATTAGACTAATTGGCGTCTGGTTAAGTTAGAATTCACTGACTTTTTCTTATTTTAGCTTAAAATTTTCGTGACTCAGTACCTAGTACATATAATATTAATCGTTTTTCTTATGAAAGTATGTTTAGTATGATTATAATTAAAATATAATGAGTGTGTTTCTAGATAGTGCTAATTTCTACACTTTCTGTTATCATATATAATGGCACTGACAAATAATGGTCGGAGGTGGCCAATGCTTTTGAAAACCAACTACCAGATATAAGAAAAAGAACTGATGTTATTATGACTTTAGCTTCGGTATTTGTAATGTTAGCAGGTGTAGGTAAGGTATATATTCACATAATTTGTTTCATCGCAATCTCTTAAAATCCAAAACCACTGACATTTTCTGGAAGTTGTACTATCTGAGTGTAGTAGTAAGTTTTTTTTTTTTTTAATTAAAGATTGATACTTAGCTTTGGCTGCTTCTACTTGTATTTTGCCAATCTAACTTTGAGTTGCAAGTAACTTCATTTTAATGCAAAAAATAGTCTATAAAAGTACTCATGTATACCTAGTAGATGAAAGTTTTAAATATAACTGAAGTGATGTATTATTTTTTTAACCTTAAAGCGTCTACTTATTTTTAATGATTTTTTTGTTATAGAAGAGCATATACTATTGCTAAATTAAGTGCTAAATGTTAGATATTTTAGTCATTCAAAAATTTCACTGAAAACTTCTTTCAGGTCAACGTACCATGGATTTTCGACTACATAGAACTCAGTACATGGAAAGGTGTAATAAGCGAGGTAATCATATTATTTATCATTATTTTACAGCATTTTTCTTACGTCATTTTCATTTATAATTTATTGTACAATTGGTGCATGATGCCATAGGTGCAAAATATTGAATTTAGTAGATAGAAGATGAACCTACATTAGATATTACATTTATAAATTTAATATTATACATAGGTATATGATACACAGTCGGATCTGCTATTTAGTTCTGTTGTCGATGAGAGTGGAAGGTTCCAAGTCTGGCCGACTAAAGAATCGATAACAATCGATAGCGCGTAGAAGAGCACTTCACTAATTTGTATACTGAGTAGCCGATAGACGACACAGCTTGAAGGTAATCACATAGGCCATCAATATATTATATCAACCGATACAGGGTCTTTAATACTTGCGCACTCCTATACATCTTCGTACTGACTAAGAAACAAATCAAACTATCGTTCGATCGAATGTCTGAAGTTTATGGGGTCTCTTATGAGACAGGTTTTATAGATTAATAAAGAAACAGTGGCAATTACCTAACTTTTTTATAGCTTTTAATATTTAACTGTGGAAAAGCCAAGTTTCGACATGCGTAGGCTGGCTCGCCCAGAGTGATAGGCCTCACAGAAAACCGGTGATTGAGGGTACCGAAGGCTCATACCCCCAATCACTTCCCCATTCCCCTCCCCATCCCCCAAATACCGGCAACGCACTTTTTGTGCCTCTGGTATTACGCGTGTCCTTGGGCGGCGGTAATCACTTACTATCAGGCGATATTTCTGCTCATTTGCTCCTTATTGCATAAAAAAAACTTTTGCTAATGCTATGTTACTTAAACACGATTTACGTCATAGGTAATACGTATTTATAATTTTAGATTTGCCTCATACAGGCTTCGTTTGTTTGGAACTGTAATGACTTATTTCTGATAATTATATCTTTGTATCTAGCAGAATACTTTGAAATACACAATGAACATATACGAAGAGCCATTCAACTGGTGAGTTCTGTGAATGTTACTTGTATTGTAAAGACACGCTTTTAGGATGGACACGCCTATGGAAAATTATACATAAAACAAATATTTACTGCTGACAACTAATAACTTGTACAGTGAAACAGTGGAAGAATATTTAAAACCTACCTTTTTGAATAACATTTCAGAGGAGACACAATCTTTGAATGTAAAAAATATGCCCTCCAATATAAAATAAAGAACCACTATCTACCGACTGTAAATAACATTATGTGTTGCATGGATTCAGTCCGTGAGTGTTAGGTAATTTATATGTACTACAATCAATCAATCAATCAATCAATCATCAGCCCATCGCAGTCCACTGCTGGACATAGGCCTCTCCAATTTCACGCCACTTAGTTCGATCTATGGCTGCTCGCATCCAGCTCCTGCCAGCCGTCCTGCGCAAATCATCGCTCCACCTGGCTTGTGGACGTCCTACACTACGTTTGCCGAGACGCGGTCTCCACTCAAGAACTCGTTTACCCCAACGGTTATCGGTTCTTCGGCAAATGTGGCCAGCCCACTGCCACTTCAGCTTGCTAATCCTGTGGGCTACGTCGATGACCCTGGTTCTTTGTCGGATCACCTCGTTTCTAATGCGATCCCTTAGAGAAACGCCGAGCATATACCTCTCCATTGCACGCTGAGCGACTTTAAACTTATGGACCAGTCGAACCGTAAGTGTCCACGTTTCGGCTCCGTAAGTCATTACGGGTAGGACGCACGCATTGAAGACTTTCGTCTTTAGGCACTGTGGGATCGATGATGAGAAGACCCGACGAAGTTTCCCAAACGCTGCCCAACCCAGCTGGATTCTTCTGTTCACCTCGTCCTCAAAGCTGTTTCTACCTAACTGCAAAGCCTGCCCGAGGTATACATATTTTTGAACAACTTCGAGAACGGCACCGTGTACCGCAACCGGTTCCGGTAGTACATGTTCATTGAACATGACCTTGGTCTTGTCGAAGTTCATCCGTAGGCCGATGCGCACAGACGAGTCAGCCAGGTCGTTCAGCATCTGTTGTAGGTCCTGCAACGTCTCTGCCATGATGACGATGTCATCTGCAAATCGCAAGTGAGAGATGTATTCGCCATTGATGTTGATACCGCGCCTTTTCCAGTGCAGCGTCTTAAACAGGTCCTCCATTGCATTAGTGAATAATTTCGGGGATATAACGTCCCCTTGCCTCACTCCTCGATGCAATGGTATGGGTCTTGTATGCTGATCCTGTACTTGGACGGACATAGTAGCGGCTTTGTAGAGACATCTCAACACTCGGACGTACCGCCAATCTACTTGGCAACGCTGCAGGGACTCCAGAACAGACCAGATCTCAATCGAGTCAAAGGCCTTTTCATAGTCCACAAATGCTAGACACAGGGGCTGATTATACTCTTCGGTCTTCTGTATTATCTGCCGCACTGTGTGGATGTAGTCTATGGTGCCATATCCGCTCCGAAACCCAGCCTGCTCCGGTGGCTGGTATTCGTCAAGTCTTCGCGCAAGACGGTTCGTGATGACTCTTGAAAACAGCTTATAAACGTGGCTCAAGAGGGAAATGGGCCGATAGTTCTTCAACAAGGTTTTATTTCCCTTTTTGAAGAACAGGACGACCACACTCCTACTCCACGCCTATGTACTACATATTTTAGATATTAAATTTGAAAGTAATATAAACTAAAATAAAAATTTAAAGAATAGTCATATCTTTCTTACTATATATTAATTCTCAAGAGGTAAAAAACTGAATTTAATTTTCGTTAACAGATTATTTTTTGCATTCAGAAATTTAATTTGCGACAAAACTTAAGACTTATAAAAATAAGTCTTCAGATTTGTCGCAAATTAAATTTCTGATAATATTTGAAATTTGACAACCAACAAATATTAATTGGAATTCAAATCATCCTAATGTCGATCGATTCGTCTTAGGACAGAGAGTACATCCTATTACCTTTACGGTTACCGCTAAGTGCGTGAAACTTTCTTCAATTCAGTGATCCTTTATGATAGTTATATTTCAAATTCTGTACTATTTTCTTTGTTGATCTTTTGTGATTTGCCATTCGATTTTAAACGTCTACAGTTTCTCGAGCGTCTGGCCTTTCCGATGGCTATAAATAAATCGCAAGGCCAGTTATTAGAAGTTTGCGGAGTCAACTTAGAGTTTCCCTGTTTCGCGCATGGACAATTATAGTGTCTCGCGCGTCGGAAAACCATTATCTTTGTTTATAAATAAACGCACCACAATACAAAACAAAAAATAAAGCTTATCAAATCCTTTAAATTGTTTAATAGACTGTATCGTAACTATGGCTTATGTCAATGCCATACCCTATAAATAGCCAGTATTTTAGTAAACTTTACTTTGTTAGTGTCTGATTAAATTTAATTAAAGTTTAAGCGGAGGCGCTCATAGCCCAGTTGCACTCGGTGTTTAGAAACAATCACCGAGGGTAAGCAACGACGGCGCGGTCAGTACCTGGATGGGTGACCACTAGTGGCATGTTATCATGAGCGTCTCCGTGATTCGGAGGTCACGTTAAGCAGTCGGTCCCGGTTGTTATCATAGAATAACAGTCGTGAAGCTTAGCTGGAGGCCTTTGGGCGGCTTGAAAACATCCGGCGGTAAGATTACGTAGCCACAACGTTGTCTTGCCAGTCCCCAACCCGCACTTGGCCAGCGTGGGGACGTATGGCCTTAACCCTCTCCTGAGAGGAGACCCGAGCCCAGCAGTGGGACGTTATGGGTTGTTGATGAAAGTTTAAGCTAAACAAAAAGAAAAGTATCCGCTGTGAATGTATTTTCTTTTCATTGTGGCAAATAAAGATTTATATTTTTTTGTTTTCTTTATTTTACTTTAATTTTTGACGTGACTATTTTAATATTCGTATTTATTTTCATATTTAGAGCGGGATTATTAGTTAAATAATAAAAATAAAATTACGAAATACAGAAATCCGCCATGTTAAGTTGAACACCAATCAAAGCGAGTTACGTCACGTATGTTTAAAGCTCATTTTATATTTTTTCATTTTCATAAACAGATGCCATGAGACAACCGAGCGTTTTGGGATGAATTTTAAATTTTATATTTAAATCTATTATCTATATAATGTATCCAATTTTGTAGAAATATACCTGTTTTTGACAATAGGAGACACTTCCGAACATTATAAAACAGTTTTTGAAAATCCTTCATCATGACTATTGCGTACTTATTACACTAACTAACAGGTACAATTTTTTCTCACCGTCCTGAAAACGAAAATAATTCCTTCTTATCTTGTTATTAAAATAATAGGCTGGACCAAATAATATAACCAAATAATAAATTTTGTTCAGGTCATTTGCTGAAGATATTTAGCAAATGACCTGAACAAAATCGAAAAGGATTGCATACAATGATATTTAAAGAAATAATAAAGTATTAAGCATTATAAATCTTTCATTATAAATTTGATAGTATCGAAGATCTAAAAACTGTAACCAAAACAAAAAAATAGTTATTGGTAGGTATCCACGAATTCATGTTTATTTAGTTTTATTTAGAAAATTAGTAATTAATTATTAGCTTTATTTCAAACTAACTATATTTGGAGCTGGATACGAGAAGCCGAAGTTCGAATCAAGTGGCGTGAAATTGGAGAAGCAGCAGCTAGCAGAGGACTGCGATAGGCTGATGATGATTATGATGATATTTGTACCCGCCTTAATCAATCAGCGATCGCCTTCAACGATTTTGCAACAGATTTTGGTTACAGCCGAAATATATCACAAAAGTTATATTGTTTTTGCTTTATGTTTCTATTTCTCAGTCAATATTTTGACGACGGGTAATTGCCTAAACAGTATCTTTTACAAAATAGCCGTATGTAGAAATAGAGAAGATACTTTGAAAAGCAACTTTTTATTCATGAATCGATTGAAATTGAACAAGAGGTACTTACTATACCACAATAAAAATTGGCCGCTGTACTTCAGTATTTTATCCATATCCCATTCCCGTATTTTACAATTATTTCTAAACAAAATTATAACAAAGCAGATGTATAGATAAAATATAAAAAGTGATGATAAAATACATTTTGCTGGTTATGAAATGTTTGAATTCCCAAAGAGGAGTTGGCAGTAGTAGGCTTATTCATGTATTATATTACGTGGGTAGGATAAAACAACAGTTGCTAAAATATGATCACATAATACGCCTTGTAATTCTCTTCGGGTACTAAAGGATAGAGTGTATGTATTCTCACTATGTATTTCAGAATAAAGATTTAACAGAATTCAGTTTGCCAGCAGGGTTGCAGAGGTCCATTGACCATAGCTCTTTATAAAATCTGTTATTCAGGTAAAACGGTTGAACTAGTAACCGACCCCTAATAATCTTGGATATTGCAGAATATCATCCGTTATCTTATTCCTTCATGATGATTGGCAAAGCGTTATATGATCACAATAATTTGTTAACCGGAACTACAAAGTATTATTATTTATTTGGAGGGTATAATAAATTGATTAAAATCAAGGCTAAAGTAGAATTGTAACCGCTATAGTTATGTTTGAAAAGGGTGCCTGTTGAAGAAGAGGGACCACTAAGAATTTCTGCATGGACAGTTTGGAAATTTAATGTTGGGATGTATGTTGGGGAAATAAGGGCTGTTTTTTTCCATTTGTAACGAATATGTGATCTGCGATTAACACACACACGTATTTGTTTTCATAATGACAACGTCTATGCTAGGAATAGTTTTGTGTTACCTTTGGAGGATTTAAAGCTAATATGTAATAAATACATAGAAAGCTATGATTGAAAACAACAATTCGTAGATTACACCAAGTGTTTTCCCATGTGAGCTTTAAGCCCACAGCACTCAGAGCAGAAGAAAGCGGAGTAGTGACTGCCATAAATCATTACGCTATCCATGCGGTCAAAACAGAAACAAGCTATCAAATAATGTAAATAACAGGTTGTCATTCAAATACTTCAATCCAAGCAATGTTTTGTCTTTGTTTATTTTGAAGTAAAACACTTATTGGTGTTCTTAAAGTCATAGTATGAAGCGGTAGGATTATTTTCTTTTGAGGTGGATTTGTTATAGGTTTGACTGTTAGATATCACTTACTATAACATTATTGAGAAAATTCTTAAACTGCAATTCATACAATTTAATCTATTCAAACTTGTGAGGTACCGACAACGGTTTCACCTTATTTTATATGAGTTTAAAAAGTTATTTTCATTATATAGTTATTATCACAATCTATGGCTATTAATAAACTAACCCTAAACAATATGGAACAAAGCAGTTTTTACCTATCTATCAGACGAACATTAGTCTGCATTCGACTCGTGGGCTTTTTACCGTTATCTGGACTAACAAATCAGAAAAATAACCAATTAAGGTAAGCGTCAGGTACATTATAACTCATATTTAGAAACTACTGAACTCATATGAAAATGAGCAAGCCAGTAATCAAAATTTGTTATCTTTTTTTTTTTTTATATTTATGCTGCCAAAATGACTCTGCCCTGCCTGATGGAAAGCATGAGCAGAATCCAAGAGTGGTGGTCACCATCCTCAATGCGAAAAAGAACAATGCAGCATAGTGACCCACACTATGGCGGCCTGGGGAGAAGGGGGATGGTGAGGGGGATAGGGGGCGTTGGATTGGGGTATGGGCCTCCGGTATCCTCACTCACTCGATGAAACACAGCGTAAGCGCTGTTTCACACCGGTTTTCTGTGAGGCCGTGGTATCACTCCGGTCGAGCCGGCCCATTCATGCCGAAGCGTGGCTCTCCCACGGTGAAAATATTCTGAGCATGATTTTAAATGTTCTTAAAAATATAACTTAGTGCAGTTAGTTTTTATTCATATACTGTAGAATAGACAACATTAGTGTAAGTTTTAGATGATTCTTGCACATAGTTATGTTTTTCGATTCCCGCACCTAGGAGAGGACATAAAGCCGTCGGTCCTGTTCCTGATCATCTCTCCCCGGTTGTGTCAGATTATCAGCTCGTTCGATTGTGAGGGTGATGAAACTAAGGGTGCACCTATGTTTGCAAACACAGTTACGCTCGATAATTTCTCTTGCGTAATTAGCTGGTCTTCAACACATCATTTTTTTGATCATTTTTAGCATGAACAAAACACATGATATATCACATCACATCTTTTTGATAATACTACAATATATGTCTTCATAAATTGAAGTTTCGTCTGATTTGCATATACAAATCACTTGTATACTTGTGTGATTAGTTAAGAGTTTCTTACACTTGTGCCAGCTGGTTGTCCTCTAAAAACTGACTGTTCATACAGGTATACTCTTCGATCCCCTTACGTAATATACTATGCATTCAGCTTGTTCGGACTATTGGTCATGTGTCTCACATCCGTTAACCATTTCATTCAGAACAGCACTTCGCCAAATATAATCGGTAAGTTATCTTATTTTTTGTCTAAGTAATCTTCTACTTTTTTCTTCATCTTTGAATCGTTGAAGAACTTAAGGAATTTCTTGATTTACCTTTGAATAATCAGCATCGAGCTTTTTAGGGTATAGGGAGCAAACGGGTCTACCGGTGGTACGTAACCTACTAATCAAAGGGACTTCAGGGGAAGGAGAGGTTTGAGCTTCAATAACTTCACTTGGTAAATGGTAATAAATAATTGCTAAAGCCGGTTTTATTTGAAGCCGTTTTATCACTCCGACCAAACCGACTCGTTCGTACTAAAATGTGGAACTTCTAAATTAGCCTTCAATTTTATCACTTTATATCTGATGACAAGAATGTTCAATAAAATTATATGTCGTTTATTTATCAGTTATGCTTTACGGTACGGAAATTCTTTATAACAAATCTCAATGGCTGGTAATATATGAGTTAGACTGTTGAGTTAGAATTGACTGGCTTTTGCTTAGTTCAGCTTAAAATTGTCACCAGTCCTGGCAAATAAATTCCTATACGCGTTCGTTCATTTATTTATAATAATCAAAATAACAAAATGTATGTATTTCCAGGTAATGTACTCTTTTACACTTTATGTATAGTATCAACACTGGCCTTAACGAATATTGGTTGGAGGTGGCCAATGCTTTTGGAAAGTGTAAAAATATTGGAGAACCAACTACCAGATTTAAGAAAAAGAACTAATGTTATTGTAACTGTAGTAGCAGTATTTGTAATAGTAGCAGGTGTGGGTAAGGTTTTTTTATTCAGATACGAGCTTTTAACCTCAGCTTCGCTGGGTTTATTTTAGTTATGGCGGTAATGAATAGCCTGTATCCTTTCTCAAGAGCACGCCAGCTTATTTGTTTTGTGAGTCCTCATTACAGCCCTTTGCAAAGCTAGGCACTTCATGTTAATACAGTAAATAGCCTAGAAAATTATATAGTAGATTATAAATATTTGTACTACAAGGAAAGCGTAGAATATTTTACTTAAGTATGAAGCATCCACTAAATTACTTTTGAACTTTTTCTTATAGGAGAGCATTTATTAATGCTAAATAGTGGCATAAATATTACATATTCTTGCCATTCAAAGAATATCACTGAGTACTTTTTTAAGATCAATATGCCATGGATTTTCTCGACTACATAGAATTTAGTTTATGGAAAGGTGTAATAAGCGAGGTACGTAAAGTATATATATAAATATATATATATATATATATTAAGTTAAACTAGTAGCCGGCCTAACCTAAAGGCTAAGAACATAATGATGCTGAAGTTTAATCAAAATAGTATGCAGCATAAATTACGATTTTTGTTTCATAACTCTACTAAAACGAGAGGAACAGTCTACGTAGTATTTAAATTTATATTTTAGTTATTATTAACTTGGTATTTCAAAATGAAATGGCTATCTAAATAGTAAAATATTTTATTTTATAAGCAAACTGAGCTATGTTTTATCTACATAGGTAATAGGTATATATTGATTTTGAAGGTGCATTGTTTGTGAAGGGTCTAAGTAATCACATTAATGGAGAACTTTGTTCANAGAAATTTGTGATAAAGTAAATTAATATAAATTATCTAACCTTTGCCGATGTCCAATATCACTTAATCATCATCTTTAACAGCTTTGAACAGGAGGTTTTGGCTTACGATATCACGCTAGCCAGCTGAGTTGGTATAGGGTTTATTTTATGTTTCCCGTCTCTTTACAATGATATTATAATGTGTATTTTTATTCCTTAGTTGCCTCTTACGATACCCATGGGATGAGCAAGAGAAGTAGTGATGACACTTCACTAACTTTGTTGTTTTAATTGTGGTATGGCCGTACACCTTTGATTCATCTCTGGATATCAATAGAGTCATATTGTAATCAAAGTTTCTATAGTTACAATCACGTCGGGGTCACCACTGTGGAGGAACGGGGCACATGTTCCTCCAACACAAAGGGAGGATCCTCCGACCAGGCGAGGTGATCATGCCTGGCGGGCCACTGCCCAACGGTTGATGCTTGGAAGTTGTATATATGTTAATCGGCGCGAGAACTTCTATTGCGCGATTTAGGATTGGTAGTTTTTTAGTTTTCTTCGTTGCTCCGTAGTTCGATGTTTCTTCGGTAGATGGCGCTGTTATATATTATAAGTTGTTGCGCTGTATGAGGAAGTTGCCACAGAACAATAAGAAAAAGATTTTATTATTTGAGAGGAATTACAGACACTTAATTTAGGATTTAAGATTTTTATTAAGCTCCAGTTCAATGTAGTATTTTTCCACCAATTAAAATTAAAAATATGTCATAGTGTGTATAATTTTAGATTTACCTGATACAGGCTTCGTTTTTATGGAGTTATAGCGATTTGCTTATGATAATTATGAGTATATACCTGGCAGAATACTTTATTATACACAATGAACACCTAAGAAGAGCTATTCAACAAGTGAGTTCTGTATTTTTTTTTGTATTGTAAAGTTAGGCTATTTTAAAATATTAAACAATTTTTCCACCGTCAATACTCTCAACTTTTAAGGTAATTTTTTTAAATTGTATATAATCACAAAAAAAACTTTAGCAATAGTTATGACGCAAAGAAAATTTTTGTTAATATTATAAAAGGTATTTTCCTGAAAACATTTTTACAGATCATTTTCATATTTAAAATTTCAGCAGCTACTATAGATTCCATGTTTCTGTTGAAGCTAATTTGCAATTATCGTTGCCTAAACCATAAACTTCTAACAAAGTTAAAAGATTCTTGGATAAGCGAAACTCAAATTGCAAGCTAAAAAAAGTGAGAGTAATTTATACAGTCAACGCTATTCTGAGATTGCCATCATCATGGATAACAAAGACACGTTCTCTAACCGATTATGTGTTGTCGATTTTACAACTTTTACCTTCTTTATTAATATTCTTTTAATATTAATATGACCTACTTTAATCACAAGGAAAGTAGCATCGATTTACAGATTAGATTAGATATATTATTAAATCGATCGATAAAGTAACATAATATAGATACGCTATATACAGTTCCATAATTGGATATTCACATCTAAAATTTTAATTTCTTTCAGGAACATTTTGTCTTTGACAAATTCCGCACTCAGTATTTGAAGATAGTTCATTTAGTAAATCTTATCAACGACCACATGGGAATCATCCTAGTAACATCAGTTGCAGGCAACTTGTATTGGATTTGCACAGTTTTATATTTCACCATACAGTAAGTTTTGATACACATTATTATCAGCCAGAGAGCCTTTTGAGACTCTATTCTGGGAGAGGCCTGGACTTCCACCTTCCTATCGACTCCGATCATTATATGCTGCCGCTGACGTCATCAGTCCCAGTCGGCTGCGCAGTGGTGGCATTGTGCCTTCTTTTTACCCTAAGCGTATTGCCAAATGCGCTTTCCACCGAGAGCATTGATATGCAATAAGCTCACACTCAACCCTCTCTTATATAAATCGTTTTCATACTTATTTCATTTTTGGTTATTACATCGGATGTAATGTATAATAATTTTAACGCACAGTATTATAATAGATTTCTACCAATCGAAATGTGCGCCAAGTACTTGAAGATGTATGTGATATATAAATAATTTGTATATGTATAGACATAATTTCTATTTTGTAAACAACATAACATATCCTGGTAAATGGCATTCTACACACAGATAAAAGATTAAATTGTAATCAAATGATAGCGTATGATTCGGAGATGTCTTGTTTGAATCCATGAAAAGAGTTAAAAACATATATATGCTTCTTATTACTATGACAATACCATTATTGGGAGTCTATCAGACAGGTATTTAAGTCTTGTATGTACAAACACTGGCTAAAAACGACAACCTAATTCTTAATTCTTCATTTGTGCATATTGTAATGTTTTAGGTTTGTATCCTATTTTATTTAGGTTCACCTTATTGTTTATTTTTCCTATATTTCGATATATTATTAATGTATTGTATTCGAAATAAAGAATTATTATTATTTCAGTGGGCAACATAAAATGTATTTTCTTTGTGAAGTTAATGATTCTCAAAATTCTAAGTAAGTACATTTTTTTCATTTATTTAAGCATAACATTTTTGGTGGGGCTTTAACCACCCTTTAGTTCATGTATCCTTTAAAGTTCAACTTTATTCTATTCCTGATTCTTACTTTGGCTAAATTAATATTCAATATTACTAATTGCTATGCAAATTGTGAAAGGCCTTTGTACAGCACGGAACGGTTGGCAAAAAAGGTCTAGAAATAAGTTTTTCTATCCACAGATACTCAGTGGCGGTCAGTAACTCCATGTACTTTGGGTTTTCATTCTTTTATGTAATAGTACGAGGATTAGTATTACTTATACTAGCAGCCAGGATAAATACCAATGCCTTAGTTCCAATACATATACTCTACGACCTACCCAGTTCTAAGTACTCCCGTGAGGTAAATATAATTTTTAGATCATTTTTATTACCTGATTATAAAAAAGTGTAGTATCTCCTTTTTCCAATCACGTCTTCTTTGAAACTTATGGTTATTTCTGTTATTATTAACAATACCTAAATAAAATCTAATGCATATTATTATATATACTTTTTGATCGCCTAGTGAACATTAATGTTAGTATTATTCCATTTCGTATCTTTAACTTTTTTTATGTTATAGGGGGCAAACGAGCAGACGTATCGCCTGATGGTAAACGATTACCGCCGCCCATGGACACCCGCAACGCCAGGGGCGTCACAAATGCGTTGCCGCCCTTGGGGGATAAAAGGGGGATTAGGGAAAGGGTTTGATTGTGGGCCTCCGGTATCCTCACTCACTTAGTGAACAGGTGAGAAACAGCGCCTGGCCAGGATACTGCCCAGGCGCTGTTTCACACCGGTTTTCTGTGTGGCCGTGGTATCACTCCGGTCGAGCCGGCCTATGCATGCCGAAGCGTGGCTCTCCCACGGTAGTTATATACGTATATTTATATACATTATTTATATGCATATATTTATTTATTTTTATTTGTATACAACTTTATGGCACACTACTACTGTAGAAATTTGTGCAGAGATTCATATACGGAGATCAACATTAGGTATTTCAATAGACGGTCTTATCGCTCAAGGCGAACTCTTCCAGATAACCTTTGCACGGACAGTATAAAATGATCTATTGGGTAGTCGGCGGTGTATTTTTATAGATCTAAGTTATTAATAATATATTAAGTTACTTACATGTACATACTAACACTCACCGCTTCAATCCTGAAGGTTGGCTGTCGGCTTCCTGTCCTCCTCCATGCCTTTGGCTAGGCGGAATAATTTTTCAACGGAGGTGATACCGTTCCACTCCCACGATTTTTTTCTTCGTCGAGTGCATCTCTTCCCTTCCATATTGCTCATCATTATCAGTTGAAGCAGCATATATCTTTCGTACCTAAGCACAAGGCCGAGATATTCAATTTTGCGCTTCTTGATGGTTTACATTAGTATTTAAGGCATGTGGGCGCGTTGAAGCACAGTATCGTTTGGAAGCTTTTGCATCCAACTAATGTAAAGTAAGCGATGGTAGCACCACGATTCAAATGCCTCTAGGCGTCTCATTGTGTCGCTTTTTAAGGTCTATGCTTCGCAGCCGTACATGACTATGAGCTAGATGTTACTCACACAGAAGAGTTAGGTACTCGGGGTTTATGTTAAGTTAACGATAACACAGAACTTTCCTCATTTTATTGAAAGAGGCTCGGGCAAACTCTACTCGGGTTTTAATTTTTTAATTAATCCCATGTCTCGTTTATCCAAGCACTGGTTATCTAGTTGTGTCCCCTCAATAATTACATTAGGATGTAAATCTGAATTCGTGGAAACTACCAACAGCTTCGTTTTGCTGATATTTATCGATAGACCACCTTTCCTGCTGCTCTCGTCGACTTTTTGTACAATTTCTTGCAAGTCACGTTTGGAGGGTACGACGAGAACCGTATCGTCTGCGTAATGTAGGTTGTTGATGACCGTTGATTTTTACACCAGCGCCAAGGTCTTCAAGAGCTTCAGACATCACAGCTTCTGAATAATATTGAAAAGCGACGGATTTTATTGGTATCTTCATTATTCACCCTTATTGTAGCCACTTGTTATTCGTAAAGATTGTGGATGATTCTCACGTTTTTACCATCGAGACCAATGGTATGGTTTTTGTATTTATATACTACTAAATTTATAACTTAAATACTACAAAAACATACAAATCCATGCACAAATATTACCATAACTATATGCGTATATCTTCTTTTATATATCTAGTGATTCAGCTTATTGTCTCCTATTATTTTATGTATAGACCGTTTTATGAGTACTCCAATGCGGTACCGCATTATACGCATTGTGTGTTTTTGTGATTATTTTCAGGCTCGAAGATACCTCTCACAAGTTAGGAATATTAACATTGCTCTGAGTGGAATGGATTTTTTCTTCATAACACGAACTATGAACTTAACGGTTAGTATTGTATAAATGTTTGAGAGAAAGAAATTTTACTATTGTGTATCCGCCACACACGACAAATACTTCAATATAGAAAAAACTGTAGCATGATGTATTGGATAAATTATTCTATCAAATACGATAATAATAATATTTCGGACATATCTATACTAATATTATAAAGAGGGAAGATTTTTTGTTTATTTATTTGCATTGAATAGGCTCCCAAACTACTGAACCGATTCAAAAAAATATTTCACCATTAGTAAGCTAAATTATCCCCGAGTAACATAGGCTATATTACATTTGCAAAAAGTTAGGGATCCGTAACAAAAAGCTCGAGACTTGGTCAGGTGTAAGCTTGGAAAGTTTGCTAAGAGCGTGTTAAAAATTATAATATTTAAAGTTTTGGGTAAATATTTAGCGATGTCTACCCGTGCGAAGCTAAGGCGGGCTGCTAGGCATGCCTAGTGCCATTTAATCCAAAACAAAGCTTAGCTTGTACTTATACCACTGATACACAATATAGGTACTTTTTTGTTAATACACACATATGCAAAAAAAAAACTAAACTGTGTATGTAGAAGTTTTCTATTAATGGGTTCAGTAACGATTTTAATTTTCTGTTTTATAATAATTAATATAGTATCAAATTGGTTTACAGTAATATAAAAACCTAAGGTTAAAAATATTTTTTAATTACCCTAATTCCCAAACTAATCGTCAAATATTTCTATGCACTATTTGTTGACTGCCTCGGTGGCGCAGTGGTAGAGTATGCGACTGCTGTTCTTGAGGTTTCGGGTTCGATTCCCAGCACGGGTCAAATGTTTCTAAGATCTGCAAATATTTGTTTCGGAGTTTAGGTGTTTTAGGTGTTGTTTAAGCATAATATGTAGGTATTTACAAAAAAAATATACATGTATTTATATCACTTGTCTCGTACTCATAATACAAGCTGCTTAGTTTGGGACTAGATAGCGTTGTCCGGAATATGTATTTATCTTTTAAATGGAAAGCTAAATTTAGCTCAAGTTGAGCTGGAACGTAAAAAATTGCTAAGGTAGTAACGTGGGAATAATTGAAAGTGTCACGCAGTATTGCCTGACACTATTTCTAAATTTGCAAGGCAAACTATCCCACATTTTTGCTCTATTGAAATACCCCTTTTGATAAATTAAGTACATGTATATACAAGTTTTATACTTCTCGTTCGAAATTTATCTCTAATTTAGGTCCTGTTTGCTCACAAAAAATGCTTAGTTAGTTGTATTTTGCAGTTTCGTATTTAGAACAATGATTAAAGAAACAATATTTCTGAAATTTATATTATATTCTAATTGAATTTATTTTCAATTCCAGCTGTTTGGAACTATCGTGACATACGAATTAGTATTATTTCAACTTAACCAATAACTGAAACAGTATTTTTTACTGAACGAGGTTTACGTTCTTGCTGGAAGACGCTGGGCTTAATAAAAACAGGAATACAATTTATATGTACCCCGAATTTTTTTTTTTGTTTACAATGTATAATAAAACATGTAAGAAATCAATAGTGACATTTAATTTTATGATATAACGCCATATCGAGCATCTTGATACTTTTCATGATCAACTTAACTTAAAATCACCTATCGTCCTGAAACATAAAGTCAAGACTTTGTGTTTCACTCCATTGATATCAATCAAGATTGATATCAATGGAGTCAATGATACCAGAGAATGACATACTTTCGGAAGATGATTGTGATAATATGGAAAACGATTGCAGATGAAGATATTTAAGATAAAATAAATGTGTGGGAGGAACCGAGGCGTGATCTCTTGATGGATGTCAGGATGGGGGTTCTCTCGTTTGGTAACATGATTGCGGCCATGTTGCGGAGCAAGAGCGCGTGGAACCCCGCCGTTTCTTTCTGCGAGCAAGTTATCCTTTCCAAGGAGATGGCGGAGCGAGACTGTTATGGTACCGTAGTTGGAGACGACTCGGGTACCGGGGATCGTAAAATGACCCCCGTCCTCCATAAACGCAAGCATGAGTGCGACAGATGTGCCCATTTGTCGCCCTAGCAGAAGCACGGTGCGCGCGCCTCGCAGCGCTCGCGAGCCGCCTATTAGGGCAGCAACGAAAACATAGGGGTTTTCACACAGGATGGGGACATCTAGAAACCATATGTGGCCCGAGGTACATGGGATTCCAGGGTTTTCCTTTCTAGGGTACACCTTGGTTCCCCGGCTCCTAGTACCTGAGACGGCGTGCGGTTTTAGTCGGTTCGAGTCCAAAATAACACCAGGAGGTTCTTCCCGAGGGGATTTCCGCAAGGAAGAAAAAAAAAGGCGTAAAGTGGCACAACATGTGGTTTAAATCGGTTCAATTCCGACTTATCACCAATTCACAAATTTCAATGGGCTAATGGCCCGAAGGGGTTTCTACAAGTAAAAAAACAGGGTGAGGGGGAGCAATTGGCACCCTGTAATATAAAGATACCGGGAACTACTGTAATTAAGATATTAAGAGGAATCTCTCTCTCTCTCTGGTATATACCTACATAAATATTCTATTAACAAATTTTATTTTGATTACTTATTAAAATTACAAGAAAGCAAATATATGGATGAAATATATTTTTAAAAAGTTACGAAAATATGTCTTATTGGTGATAAGGTGTTTGAATTCTCAAAATGGCTGTTTGACGGTAATAGTCTTATTTCTGTATTACATAAGTAGTATAAAATTATGATTGCTGATATATATGTACACTTAATACGCCTTTTTGAGCGAGTAACAAGGAGGAATCATTTTCCTGTACTCCTCCTTGACATCCGGCCCATTTTCAAGATAGAAGAGGCACTCAAGGATTAAAAGCATGAGTGTATGTACATATGTTCAAAACATCATCCGATATCTCAAATCTAACATTGCCTTGTAATTTAATAGTTGAAAAACAATGTTTTTGTAAGTCAATTTGTATTACTTATTAGTTCGGCAATATATTACCATAATAAAGTATATAAATGGATGTGAAATTAATATCTTTACAACGTATGTGGAAATTCCATGATTTTGTTGACAAAATGAAGAGATAATTTTGGTGAAACACGAAAATGAATGAAGGATTATTAGCCAGAACAAGAAAGAAACAGAGAAAGAAATGACATATTATAAGAATGTCTGAAATATTTTTTGGATTACAATTTGTGATGACGTAAGGTAGCCCAGCCCACCTTATAATAAGTGACTTCACTCGGTTAAAGGATATTCAAACTTAAGAGTCAGTCTAATTTATGTGTAACTTGTTATTTATTTATTTATTATATGTTTTACAGCGCTTTTAAAACAAGTATATTAATGCTATGTAGAATTATTATTGAATCTCAAGACACTTAAAACAGTAAGACTTTAATAAATAAAAAAAAACTGGAGCAACACTGAGGACGCCGCGTGTGAAATTAACATAGATGTTTATTTCAAGTTATTATTATTAATAAACTACTATTTCTTTCTCCTAAAAGGTAATATTATAATAAAATACAACTGCAAACTATTACAAAAAGTAGTTTTTAAAATGATTCCTCCCCTTAAATAAAAATTTGACCACTATTTCTCATGTCTTTAAACTATGTGTTTACAAGATAACTTTTCAAAAGTATTGTAGACCATGCTAAAATAGATTGTATTCGATTTCATCCGCTTTCAAGCGCAATGGTCTATGAATATTTCACATTCCCGTGACATACATTTCCAAGTACATGATATTCATAAAGGGCAATGGCAAGTTTATAGAAGACTTTTGCACCACATTTTTGTTTTTATACTACAATGAAATACATGAATTACAAATGAATTTATTGTTACCAACAAGATGATGTTTTATAATATTAAGGGAATTTCAAATCATTCGTTTACGATTTTCTTGATCCGTTAACAAAATATTGTTCTTTTACGAAATACGTTAGTAAGCTCATTCATAAATATCAATTAAAAACATGATTCGTTTTTTTATTAATTAATATTATTAGAATTATTATAAATTATTAAAGGCAGTCTGACATACAACGCTATCTAGTTTTGAAACAAAGCATGACATGTTTAAAAATTTAGGATTGTGTTTTGTGTTTGGTTCGTAACGACCAAATCATCATAAATTGTTGTTAAAGGTGTAAAAAGAATACATTCATGAAAAACTTTCTGTTACTCATGAGTGACCCAATTTTAATGAATGTGACGAGTTTCTCGGCAATGTGATAATCGTCAGAAAAAATTTTAGTTTCGTTTTTGTTTTGTGTGCTGGCAACTGCAGATTTTGTGCTGTCCTATTACACGTCTTTCTTGTTTGTCATAATAGACTTTATATTGAGATCGTTTTTTGTTTTTGCGAAAGACGGTCCCTATTTCATGTCATCCACATTTTTTATATTTTTTATCATTAATTCCATCACGATGAAGACTTGAAAGACTCGAAGACATAGAAATGAAACTTGAAATACTTGACATTGGCAGAAATAGCTGATCCGGCTGATTGCCATATCATCAAAAGAAGAAGAAGACTTTATATTGCTGTCCTTCTTTGCTGCTAACGTACATAACTCTGCGCAAAAGCCTATATTACAGAGTACGGTGTACAGTCTAACGAATACAATCAAGATGTTTTGGTATAATAAAAATATAGGCATTTTCTTTTTGTAGTATGCTTTAGCGTGTTTTTTACTATACTATCGATCAACGTAATGGGACGTAAATTTGTTTTCGTTCAATCGATTTTAAAAAACATTTACAAAAAATAATTACTTGACAAACGTGTTTTTATAAGTATTTAAGAATTTAAATTACGCAAAAACATTCTAAATAAACATTTTGTTAGTTTTTTAATTGTTATATATGGATGTGTTTTTGTTATAGAGATCATTTTCGAATAAATATTTTATAATGAAAAACTTTAAGGAATATAAAAATGAATGAAATTGTAACAGGTTTCTCCTTAAATAAATATTAATAAAATCCATATTAAATATTATAAAATCGCTGCGCTTTTAATATTCTGACACGTAAAAACGGCTGACCGGGCTGAAAGAAGATTAAAACTTTTATATATCTCTACTTAATGTTTTGAAATTGTTTCAAATGATTTAATTAAAAATGTCTACTACTACATTACACTGGTAAAAAGTGTCAATTGGATACAGTAGCGACTTTCACAAAATCACGTTGGTTTCAGTGTCTAGATTGTGGTGTTTAAAATGTACAGCAATAAGGCTACATTGTATACTTTTAATGTTGCAGATGGATATTGAATTGCTCTTGCTTGGTGCGCAGTTCGGCCCTTCTATTAAATGCTTCCGTCTTTTATACGGCAGCCTCGCTTAGTACTACCGACTAATTTAATCGTTTGAAACCATCAAAACAACAAAGATTTAGCTGCATTTCAGTGGGTGCCGCACTTAGGACCTAACTAACTACCTCAATATCTTTATAATCACTGTACTAGATGATATATTAGATAAAATAGTAATAATTATATTTTGGTCTTTGGAATTAACTATGACTCAGAAGAAATACTTTTTTGGATACCGCGACAGATAATTCTGTTTAAGGTTTAAATTACATAACAGTGCTACAATGGAAATGTATGTTTATGCGAATGTCAATGTAATTTTATTTGAATGTCTGTATAAAAAGTTAGCTTATGCTGTGTCATGATTCAAATTGTTCGCACCATAATTTTTACCACCGGTTCTCTGCAAGACTGTGGTTTCAATACGGTGGAGCCTGCCCGTTTATATAGAAACATTCTTTGATTTTACTAAGTCATTTTACATAACATAACTTTATTTAATTAATATTCACGAAGATGTTACTTTTATAGCGTACTGAGTACTGTTCATAAAATGAACTCACTTTAAACAAGTTGTGATCCAGAAATTGCCTCGCAACAGCAACAAATCAAGTTCAATAAAATACAATGTATATTTTACAAGGGTCACGTAAAAATGTAGTTAAGATGCTTTCAATGTTATACTCTACAGTATAATATTAGACTTGAAGATAGTAAAAACTAGTTTATTCGTGGTTTCAAGCTGTTATAGTGCTTTTGCTGCTTGTGTTAAGTAGAATATGAAGAAAGAAAATGTTTTCTCTCATATATGGCTAATGTTTTGTAATAAATCATTAGAATTACTATGATTTTCAAATAACAAACTAAAAGGAATCCAAATTTTAAATAATACTTTATATAAAAGTGTGTCTCCGATACTTTTACTCCGACGTCGAACTAGTTATTGGAGTGTGGTCACGCTATAAGTTTCTTCGCTTTTGTACGTTGCGCACTTAAACTACATTTGTACAAAACGTGTAAGCGCCTTGGAATTCTCGGCGCTTACGTAATTTTGTTCGCAATAAACATATCCCTAGTAGTAAACGATTTAGATAATTCTTTGATATTTTTTTAAATGACATGACTAATTACAAAAGGCCTATCTCCTGCGTCTAAAAATAACAGAACAAACTAACAAAACATGATACAACAAACAAGAACAAATATACGAAATGCACAATCTCAATATTCGTAAGGGAAATTCCCCCCTCCACCTCTCTCCCTCCCCGGGAAAACACGGGGATGTTTTCCGTCCACTTTCGATAACATGTTTGAGCTAACAAAACAGTTAGGCCACGCCAATATTTTGTTAGATGTTTGATGTTAGGTGCTAGAAAAAAAAGTGTCGTAAAAGACACGGCTTAAAGTTTAACTTTAAGCTAACGCTCGATTTGATATTCCTCATAGAGTGAGATTATATATGAAAATAGTTTCTAAAAGAGTAAATCTAAAAGGGTTTACCTTGAGACATAAAACCCGCTAATTAACTACATATTACTGTGATTGTACAAATAAAACATAAAATAATGAAATAAATTGACTGTCAAATGTTTTATAATATAATATAAACAGCTTTTATTTGTCATAACTTGTTCAACCTTCGAGTTCAGTTCACCCTCTGAGTTGCTGACGTCCGACGTCAGTCGATCCATCTAAAAATTGATGTCTAGGTAAAACCGGTTGAACTTGTAGCCGACCCCAAATAATCTTAGGAATAATAAAGGCTGGGAAAATGAGTTGTTCTTTGTCAGAACTTATTCTTCTAAATCACTAATGTGGCTATATTGTGTGATACAAAAGAAGGGAAGAAATATAAGCACTAAAAACCATTATTTATTCTCATTATACCTAATTAACACCAATCGTACTATTATTATTATTGATTGTTCCCGAGGAAGTAACTTTATCTGGCGATGTATTGAACTGTAGCAACACTAGTTCATAAGTAAGTATTGTACCGATTGCCTGAAAAATAGGAGAAAATCATGAGTACATACAGCACTAGATAAATAGGAATTCTCAAATAAATCGTTTTTGATTTTCATAGCCATGATATTTTAAGCAAGTATACAGATAACTTATACATAGTATTAAGTGGTTACACTGTCAATATCTTTCAACATAGATAAACACTTAACATATAAAATTCAAAGCAAAATAACATTGGAGCGTGGCAGAGCCATGCTTCGGCACGAATGGGCCGGTCCGCCCGGAGCGATACCACGGCCTCAAAGAAAACCGGCGCGAAACATCACTTGCGCTGTGTTTCTGTAATCGCTTACCATTAGGCGATACGTGCTCGTTTACCCACTATTCCATAAAAAAGGCAAATTAACGTCACCTGGCGAATACCACCTAAATTACATAGTTACAACTGATCCTGCATCTCGTCATAGAAGTAAATATTTGAATTTCTGAGCTACAAGAATTCTATCCCAAAAATCTAATATCTTGAATAAGTTGATAGATACGATTTACTCACTTGCAATATGGTACTTCGAGTGACACAAAAGAATATACCTGTCAGCCCTATTTGCGTGAAACGAAGCTGTTTTTGAAATCTCTGGACCTAAAATAAATAAACAAAAATAAAAAATATTAGAAATGTCATAATTTGTGCATGAAGTTTTTCAAGTGCAAAAACCACTAAACCTCCATCCGTTAGTTCGATTGCCGTACCTCTTGATCATACTCCGAAGAAGGTACATCATATATAGAGAATATAGGCTCTTGGGCAGCTGCATGTACGTTGGCGGCAAAGAAAGACAGAAATAGAGCTCGTAGCACCAAGAATAGGAAGGAATACAGATAGTATAGCAGGTAATCTGGAGATGACAAAACCCTAGAATTCAATAAAAATATTAGAGTTATGTGTTAAAATACGATGGTAGTTTATACAATTTCCATTGCCGATTTAAGAGTTTTTTTCTAAGTAGATTTTGTAAGTAGCTACAGACGATAGATAACTGATTTTAAAACAGTATAGTTACGAACTAAATAACAGGAACTTATATATAATATATGTATTTTTTTACACAACAGCAAAAACATACCTGTTTGTTTCTTCCTCACCACAATTCTTAAAACTGGCATGATTTCGGCTATAACATTTAAATCATTGATTAAATATTCACAATAATATCACTTGTGATATATTTTTCTGTATATTATGTCATTATTCTCAAAATTTGAAAAAATAATAAGGCAAGAAGATAAAAATATAAAATAATACTCCTAAACAGTTTTCAGTAAAAACAATTATTGAAGAGGCAGGGAATATTTCATCATAATATTATACTTAGTTATATTGGAGTCAATAATATACTTTTCAATAGTTTTATGAATTTGGAGTTCAGATAATATTTGACCATTTAGATGAATGTTAAAACACGTAATTATTTTAAAGTTGTGTTGATACAATTACGACACGAGAGATTTAAACATTAAAATAATTACTGTAATAAATTGAACAACTGCAGACAGATGAAAAAAAGGTTCGTAAAGAATGATAAAAGAATAAAACTGCTCAATTGATCATCTATTTTCTTCACAAACACTGATAGTTTCGAATAGTGATCACGGAGTTGACCCCACGATACGGTATTCTGAAAAGGAAATTAGATTCATCAGGCACATCAATAACTTGTATATTTTTTGAGTGCTCAATATCATCATCATCACCTCCCTAGCCTTTATTATGCCCAAGAGTATTCGGGGTCGGCTACTAGTTCAACCGGTATTATCTGACTATCAGTTTTTACATGGAGTGACTGGCATCGGACCTTCGCAATCCTGAGGGTAAACTGAATTCGCAGGTTGAACTAGTTGTCAGTATATTTGAGGGCACTGACTTCACAATAACAATTGCCATTGATGTTCTTGAGAACCGGGACCGATAGCTTAACGTGCTTCCCGAGGCATGGGCAGAAAACACCGTTGTCCATACACCGGGCTGCTATTAAAAATATCTTGCAGAGTAAAAAACATAAATTAGATCCGGGAATCAAACTGAGACCTCTTGATCTGCAATCACCCATGCTAATCGCCCACGACTTATCAATATATCAATATATGTTCTGAAAATACAAAAAATAGTATACATAATTTTTTTAATATCTACTGAAACCACAATAATCGAAGACATCTCTTACATTTATTTTTATCCAATAGGAGGCACTTGGTCTGATGGATCACCTGGCACTGTGTTACAATTGTCACCCATGGATATTTATATAGAGACATAAAGGTCTTGTCGTCAATAAAGTATTCTAATGATTCAACATGGACAAAGGACGAAGGCAATTCAAATTTCATTGGTTATTTTAATTTACAGAATATTAAAATAGTTAGGTATTAGGACTCCTCATATTTATAGAAGAGTATGTTATACAACATTAATTGTACTTACATTTATCTTTTTAGAATAAATAACTTTGTTAAAAGTGTGAAAATAAGACGTGATGTAAACGCTAAAGCAAATTGTCATAACATCGGTGAAACTCCATATAAATGTTGCTTGCATACATAACAACTAAAAAAGAAACATCGATATTTGTATATACGACCTAGAATATACAGCGAATGTTGTTATGTTATGTGTGTATTGTTTTTTTTGTATGCAATATTCATATTTTCTTATAAAACAAGGATTTTTTTTTTAAATATGACAGCGTAAATATGTTGAACCCATGATACCCGGGTCATTATAAGCGAAACTTCGATAACGTATTTATGAAAATCGGTTCAAAAGTTAAGCACTACAGTGGACATACAAACATACATAGACTGCCAAATTACTTTTTCTTTGGGTTAATTACCTCAGTGAAAACCGCATTAAAAACAGAAGAAGATAAGTAATTAAAAATATAAGGCATTCTCCTTAACATGTAGTTAGCTAGCACTTCATTATTTATTGTTGGTTCGTGTAGACATTCCATAATGAATTTTACATTAAAGTTTGTGCAAAGTAGGTGTTCAACTGCAAAGAAAATAGTTTGTGTTAAACTCCACAAATAATTAAATACATTTATTGGTTTTACTAAGACCACACTCTCCGTCCGTCTGTCACCAGGCTGTATCTCATGAACTGTGAAAATTATACAGTGGGAATTTTCCCAGACGATGTTTTTCTGTTTCCACGATGATAACGAATACTATAAAATAGAATAATGTAAATATTTAAGGCGGCACCCATACAACAAACGTATTTTTTGACGTTTTTATAGATATATAGGTACAGATTTATATAGGTACAGTATTTGTGGGCGAATTTGACTCGCACTTTACCACCCGACCGGCCGATTGCACCTTTGTTCTTAAGCAGAAAGAGATAAGGTACCTACTCTGTGTTCCTTTCTATAGCTTTGACTATGTTAACAGTATTTAGCATTTAACGATTAAATGCATAACAAAGAAATAAATCAATTATTTTTTTTTTACTTTTATGCAGGTTCCTTATCAATGAACTGTGGTATCTCTTTCTTTCTTTCTTTCTTTAAAATTTATTATATTCTCACCAGAAGACTGGATGTTGGGCTGACTTCTGAGCTCCAATCAAACTGGTTTAGAATCTTTGCGACATTATAAATTGCGCAGATTATAATTCAAATGAAAACGATAACGATGATATTAAATTTAACTACTTACCTAAAGCTAGTACCATTATTACATAAGCAATTGTAGTTGACTTCCACACGGTTCGACTGTCCATTTTCAACATAGTTAAACTTCGTTCAGTTTCTTCGGCTACCTTTATCAATCTCGGCCAATATTGCGCCAACCGAATCAAAAGTATGGCCGCAATAAGACTTGTTAAATAGAATGCGACTTCAGCTGAAGAATTTCAGAAAAGACTCTCATGAAATACATATTTCACACACCTGTACGACTAATATTTTTGAATTTAATGCCAAATTCACAGTTGATAATTATAATGTATATACACAAACAAATTAATGTAATGAATTTTCAGAAAACCTTTAAAAGGGACTTTATAGAAACACATTAATGTTTTTGGCATTGGTATGTAATTAAGTAAAAAATTAAATAGGATAGAAACCTTACGACTAAGATCAAAAGATGTGGTGGCTTAGAATGCTGTGCAATGCTGAAATAATTTGATTATTGAGTTTTAATTTGTGCCGTGGATTGTTTTTTGGATTTCATTTTGAACAGTTTAGTTCTTAGTACCTTTATTTTGAAAGCTTTTCTGCATTTTAAAAAGGTATATATATTTCAATTATAATTTTTAATTATTTATATAATATTATTGTATCATGTGCAAATCGACATCAAAAGCCTGCAGGAATGATTCTATCATTGCATTGACTATGTTTGTTAGACATGTGTTGTGGTAACACCTAATTGTTGGAAAGAAATAGAATTTTGTTTTACGGTAAATTATTGTACAACTCTATCAGATTTACTTTCCTAATAATGATTATTTTCTCATTGTCGTATCTCCTTTTATATTATCAGCTTTTAGGGTACGTTCAGATGATGAGTATTTATATGGTGCGCGCTTGGCAGGCATTGAACGCGCATTATAGTGGCCGCCCTGGTTCAGTTTGAGTTTTACATTTTTGTTGAAGATGGACGTGGGACAACGGTAATTTTATACCGAAGATCGAAACGACGAGAATAAAAAACTTTACTAAATATGAAGGCAGTATCTTCCCAAGCCCGTCTATTTAAGTTTTTGTCTGAATAAACGCTTTGTCATGTCCCACATCGCTGGACGTTATTCTATTTTGTTCATCGATAATTCGGTTTTAAAAGCTCTCGTTTCAATTTCTGGACTAATTAACAAAAACACACTAAAATACGTCTACGCCCTAAGCTACGTGCGCGCGTTGATAACAATATGGCGCTAGCGCATCGTTAAACGCGCGTTGTATAGAAATGCACGTCAGCATGTGTAGTCCTAGAATAAAATGGCATGTAATTGTAAACGCGCGTAGAGTCATTCATTCTTTCGCCCACTCACTCATTAATGAGTTAGAGATCGAATGAATGAGTGATGAATGAATGATTCAACAATACGGCGTTAGCGCGGTCGTATGGAAATGCGCGTCAGTATACGTACTCCTAGAATAAAATGGCGTGTAATTGTAAACGCGCGTAGAGTCATTCATTCATTCTCCTACTCACTAATTAATGAGTGAGTATAGAATGAGTTATTGAATAAAGAGACTTAATATACGCATACACTACATCATAATAACTATTTTATGGGTTTATAAACATTTTCATACGTACTTATAGAAGTCAAGGAAACATCACTATCAAAAAAGTAGATTAGACTAAAAGAAGTCATGAACACCTGTCCAATTAGTGTAGCGACGTGATAAAGAGTGTAGAAACACTTAATATTGAATCTGAAATAAATGAAATATTTCAATGCTGGAATAAAAACATTTGTGACAGGTATATATGCAGGATCAAATGCCAAAAATACTGAAATGGGTTCAAGACTGGGATTCAACAAAAATAAATCTTCCTATTTAAAAAAGCTCTTTGAAATATGAATCCCAAGGAGGAATCCAGTTGGGCAGCCCTGACGTAAAACCTCTTATTCTTTTAAAATATCTTTGTGAACCATATTTTGTTTAGTTCATTATTTCATAATTTAATTACAGAATTATTTTACATACTCGTGTGTTTAGCTTGTACTTTTCTATCGATTTTTGTTTTATGATGAGTGTTGGTTAGTTTAGTTATATATAGTTTAGACCTTTGTTCATCTGTGGACTGTTAATGATGTCCTGTTACTGACACATTTTTCTAAGTTGAAATATAAAACAATGAACAAACTTAATTTTATGAGTAGATCGCTGGCCAAGACCTTGAACGGGGAAATACCCGCTCCAACGGCTAAGCCTCATAGCATGTCGCAGGCATGCATGAAGTCCACAAGATCTCTTCTCTCCCCTTTTCTTGTACACTTTCACTTTCATTGTTTATCTGCAAAAAAAATAAAAAGTACTTGAGACTATACCCTTCTTTAAAATTTCTGTGTATTTATCATCCTCAACTGTTTTTGGCCATACTACACTAGTTAGACGACTTGGGTATCGGGCTTGTGTCAGGATTTTCTTCTCTTTATTGTACTGGGTGGTTTCCCCTCTTCTCCTCCTTTTCCTTTCCCAAACAAATTGGACTGCATAAGGGATACGACACATGTGCATATTAGTTTTCTCCGGTAGTTTGAGTAATAATTCATACCGATATGTATTATTTTGACAATTTTGCTGAACGGTTTTTCCCAGATACGATATTATAAAAGTAATATTTACCTACTTTCCTTCATATTCTTAAATCAGAGTTTGATAAATCCAAGTGATTTGTAGGAAACGAGAGGGTCTAGCGATAAAAATGAAATAAATGTTATATTTTGTTCGGAAAAAATATGATCACCATTTTGTTAATACACAACAGATTTTAAATCATCCTACGAAAAATAGCGTCCATACTATTAATACACATTAACTTTTTTAACCCGCCATTGGTGATGTCAATTTGACTTACATCATTGGTGACGCCGGTCTCACAGACCAGAATTTTTAAACTTTGTTAAAAACATTTGGATTATTTAAGTGATTTACAATAAGTTTAGTTTTAATGTTACATATGTGTATGGCAATAACACTATTTGAAAAGTATTTGATTAATCAAAAGCCGTTTTTTATTGTTAAAAAGTCATACTTAGGACACTAAGAATCAGAATGTTTTTATTCACATCTTTCATAAAATCATAAATAATTAACAATTTAAAAAAAATGGATTAAATCAATCTTATGATAATAGGAACTCTTTAAAAATAAACAACGATATATATTCTTTTAATAAAAAAATAAAAAACCACAACCACCTCCTTGAAAACCACTCTTCTTGTACCGTAAAACGTGACACTACTTGCTCAAAGCATAAATATTTCTTTCGTGACATTGCAATATTTGGTTTTTCTACTTTATCGCCACCCAAACTCGCTGAGAACCAGCATGCCCAGGTCAAGTGTTTGTGCTTATCATCATTTCTGATTGAAGTAAGTGAGAAGTATCTCAAAAAGCCAAGAGGGTCCTTTTCACCTGCGATAGCTCATTTATGTCTTCTAGTGCAAAACGGAGGCAATAGGTTTCTTTACCCTATTTTGGTACAATTGGCATTTCCCAAGTAAAAGCGGAATTGTTGTAACATGAAGATTTTTGATCACTCAAATCCTTTTCGCTACCCGAATTAAACTCTGATACTACATTTTCTGGAGCTACATCATTTTCAGCTTCAGCATCCCATGATCTTTGTGACAGATCTTCTTAAGATGGTATAGCTTCACGAAGACTTTCAAAACCACGTCTTTCAATTTTCGTAAGACATTCAGAAACAATTGTAAGCATTGTTATAAATGCTTACAATTGTTTCTGAATGCATTTTTGTAAATCATCCATAAAATAAACGAAGCGCAAATTATTTAAATGACCTTATAATACAATAATAATAATAAAAGTAAATATAACACTTTTGTGATTTTACCAAGTTTTAGAAAAGTATGCAAATTTACCTGTGAATAATTCACGCGATTGGTGACGCTGGTCTCACGGACTGGTCTCACTTGACGTTAGATGAAGCAGCTACTCGGTCAAAAGGCTTTTCCATTTTTTTTAATCACCCGGTCTCATAGACATACACGTCACCAACGACGGGTTAAAATAACTATCCAGTAAAAATATATTTTAAAATTACAGATCTGCAATTATTGGAATAGTACTATCGAACATAATGATAAATATAAGGTAGGGGTAGTTTCCTGAAAGATTACTGATAGTTTACTGGTTTGATAAACTATAAATAATTATGATTTGAATTATGTACTTCAAGTTAATGTATAAAGTAACATGAGTGCAATACAAATATAGTGACGTAAACACTTTTAAACGTACGGGTAATGTATACGCACATATGCTACACCTTGTTCAAATGACAACTATTTATTTTTACTTTTGTTTTCACTTCTGACGAAAGTCCTTAATTGCTCTGTGTTTTTTTTTCATTTAAATCATAATCAAGAGTTTTTATGCTGTCTAAGGCATGAGAAGATTTTTTGATAACAACTTACATTACATGGATTTTAATCCGACGTAAATATAAAAGACAGGATGATGATGTTTTAAATACGTGGGTATAACTTTTAATGTTCTTTGTCCAACAACTGGTAACCTTAAATGTCCATCAATTTTAATTTAGACTGACGATCAAAAATATGTTGTATAGATGTTAATCTTTGATTTACTACTAGCATCATGAATTTTAATGAAGTACCTCACTAAGCTTAAAATTATTCCTCACAGTCTAATCTAGGTTTGGTAATTTTATTTTTCATGGCATAAGGGGCAAACGAGTAGACGTATCGCCTGATGGTAAGCGATTATCGCCGCCCGTGGACACCCGCAACATCAGAGATGTCACAAGTGCGTTGCCGGCCTTTGTGGAGGGGAGGGGGAGAATTGGGGTATGGGCCTCCGGTATCCTCACTCACTCGATGAAGCACAGCGTAAGCGCTGTTTCACACCGGTTTTCTGTGGATACGTGGTATCACTCCGGTCAAGCCAGCCCATTCATGCCGAAGGGTGGCTCTCCCTCGGTATCTAAACGGTTGTTCATTAATAACTTAATTTTTAATACAAACTTAGGGGCACCGCGTAATGTCCCCTGGACAAGCTGGTTGAGCCAATATAATGAGCTGTCTTTCGGTCAAAATTACGTTCATTTATTTTTTAAGAATCATTAGGAGATGTTATGGATAGGTTCCAGATTGCATAGCATATGTATAAAACGACCGTGAAAATTATATAGAGTATATATAATACAGTAACAATGGTCGTTTAAATGATCTTTATTGTCATAGTATTTTATATTAACTCTAAAATTCTTTTAAGTATATTAAAATGATGACTTTCAGTACCAACTAATTTTGACCACTTTCCTTGATCACACACACACTGGTTCTATTTTGAAATTGATGACACGAAGAGAATGCAAAATAAACTTTTTTTAACGTGTAACTCTTCTGGTTCTTGAAGAAATTGAATAGACAATGACCATAATAAACTATTGAGTACTAGTAGAGTATGTAAACTTTTTGCAATCTATTGGAATCTGAAGTATTTTTGCATAACCCTAATGAAATACAGCTCATATTTAATCACGAATACACACTTTCAGTGTAGTTAATGTTAACAAAATATTGTACTTTCATTTTGCGACCCTTTACTTTTTGCACAAAAAAATGCACAGAAGAAAAGAAATAAACTTTGTACACAAGCACTTCATCGACTAATCATACGCCAAAAATATCTTACGACATTTTGGAAAAAAACCTAATACTCTTACACTGCTGGATCTCTATTTACCAAACATAATTTAGGACTACCGCAAGAAAACTGGCTTTCGAATGAAAAAAACCTCTTTGAAATCGGTCTATCTGTTTGAAAGCTACACTGCCACAGATAGACACATACACAGATATCGACTTTAAACTTATATCACCCCTCTTTAGGCGTCGGGGGTTAAAAAGGAAAACTTATCGAGACAACTCTGCTTAACAATCTCAATTTGTCGGTTATTACAGTTTCAGTTACTTTGGCCAAAGGCTCAGAGATCATAAACGAAGTAACTTGTAGGGAGCTGGCTTTATTTATACAAATTGACGTGTTGTGTACAACACCGTTATATTTTGTTGATATATTAGATAGAATTCCACTACACTAGGTTTAGCCCACTGGTCCACCTGCGTGTCCATCTGTTATCGGGATTAATAATACCCTATATCTTTCCTTGTGAATCAAAGTATTTCCATGTCACTAATTTTATATATTTTATAATTATTTATTTTCTAAGCTTACAATTTTGAACAATTTCCTAGACACTTTTAACTGCTAGTAACATGGTTCTTTATGTATTTTAGAGGATTGACATCGGTGCAGCAGTTTAGCCGTGAAAGAGAAACGAGACAAGAGATAGATAAAATTATTTTCGGATTTATAATATTACTGAAATAACTTGCAGATCAGTATCACACAGAATATTTTATGGTTTTTGTTCATTGCTGCAACGCGTTGTGAACGTATAATACGACAGTTATGAAAAGAATTTTATAGTTGATATAATCGACCAGAGTATAGTGCAATAGGAAAGGCTTATGTCCAACAGGGTGCTGCGATAGGCTGATATATGATGGTAAATTATATTTTATTATTATTATTAAATTTAATTTAAGTCGTAAATAAACTTTTGATACTTACATAATAGTTTTAGTTTCATTACAGGAATTTTTTCTTGACTAAAGGTAACTAAAAAATGATTGTAATGAATTGGGAACCTTCTCTTTATTAAGTCGGTTAGTAAATGAAGTCAAATCAAGTGCGTGTACTTGTAAGCTTATCAGAAACTTCTATATTTTTTGTATTTTTTCAAGACCTTTTATTCTTTGCAATTACTCTAATACTTTACAACTATCACAAAACGTTGCGTGCGAGTATCAAATGACCCTAAATTGTACAGAAAATTGATATTTTACAACTACAAATTAGGAAAACGTTCAAAGTTTTCAATGACGAATATGTATATAAAATACAAATACAAGTCCTATTAGCTAAATTATGTTTCTAGTGTAACTACCAACTAAATTATTTAGCCTAGTAAGAAAAAACATGTTGTTCATAATTTTTCAAATACAATTTTATTACAGCTGATATTGGTTTTAGTTTTTTACCGACGAAAAAAAACGGAGGAGATTCTCAAGTCGACGTGTATATTTTTTTTTTGTATGATTACGTATCACATTTTACAGAGGAGTCCGATTTTTATTTGGATAGTTATCTCGAAATTGATCCATATAAAGTAAAACAAAAATTCTACCCTAAGGGTAGAAAAAATTGAATGACTTATTATTTACTCACAAATTTTAAATGCTGAGCTGTGTATTAATAATAATAATAATAATAAATCATAATTAACAATATTACGAACTTATGGAATGACGATTACTTTTCCTTTATGAATTTTAAGGTTATATTGTATAAACTCTGGCGTTGTAACGTTCAACTATCAAGAAAAAAATATTGAATATACAGGGCAATGTCACAGTTATTTAGACATATTTTTATTTACAAAAAATCAAATCTATCACCGCTTGTAGACAGTCCATAAAATATTCATAAAATTACGGCTGCGACAATATTTCTAAAATCATTTAGTGAAGTGTCAGAATAACAAAATGGCGAATCAGTGTTAAGTGACTTTAGGTTGCGAGGTGACACTCGGCACACTTTGTCAAAAAATATGGAAAATGAAATACACAGTCAAAAACACCAAGGTGAATATAGAGTTTTGTGTTTCTAAACTTGTACATCTAATGTCATGAGACTATTCCAAACTTATATTTAGGACAAAAATTTCACATTCTAGGGATCCGAATTTCATGTCCCTGAACTCTTATAGTTTCGTCATGTCCGTCCATCCATCTGTCCATCTATTCTTAGTTTACCTTTTAAATGGTTAGTTCTAGAGGGATGCAACTTTATACATTATGTATTTTACCACGTCGACAAACTGCTAAAATAGTATCAAGAAAATTTTTTTTTAGTTGCTTCCCCTACACGTAAAGTGAGGGTGATTTTTTTTCTCACATCTTAGCCCTAGAGTGTTGTATCAAAAGATAGGTCTTTGAATTTATTTGCCAGAAATTCAATTTAAGCGCATTTTTAACGTGTGGAAATATTCATACAAAACTAATAAAATAGTCAGTAAACATTGTTTATCGTAATAAATACCAACCCCGCCTTTTAGATCCACGTACCATAATGGGTGACTATGAACCCGTACGTATTCTCTGCGTGGCCTGACACACACTTCGCCGGCTTTTTAGAATCCTATCACAATGAATTATGAAAAGCTGTACCTATGCATTCAGTAAAGTAACATGCCGATCCCAAACTTAGAAAAACTCTTATCTTCGGAATCGGTAACTCACCGCTCTAAATGTCTTATACGTGTGTACATTTGTATGAAGCTTAAAAAATGTACACATGTATAAGGACGGAAGTTATTATTACTTATTTATGTATTAGCTTTTCATTTGACTGTAACAGCCCAAAATAATTTCATTTTTTGAAAATAGCTCCATGATTTCATGTCTCATGTCTCAAAATTGTCTTCATCATACAAAGATTTGTCCTAGGTCCCCACCCTTAGAACCCACGACCTCTGGCTTAGCAATCAGGTTTATTAACCACTAGACGCATAGGCCCGTCTGTAAACAAATACACTATCGTAGTATGATGTAAGTTTTACGCAACATGCGTCGACACCCTTGCGCCATCTCATCTTCTAGCTGGTTATCCCGGAGCTGCTGCTGCTTCTGCGGAAAGCCTCAAACGGCGTAAATACTAAAATCTAATAGGTAATTACATTTTTGAACCATTTGAGGTCCAGACGCTATATTCGTGGGCTTCTCGTGATCACGCTATATTTAAACAACTAGCTAAGCAACTGATTGATGCTTCTCGTGACCAGAAGGCCAACCTTTTTCTAGCACAGCAAATTAGCATTGGCATTCAACATGGCAATACTGCCAGCCTTTTGGGAACGCTACCAGAAGGCGATGATGCGGGGGAATTATTTGACGCTTGTATGTAAATATTATAGTTTCTTTTTTATTATTATCTTCTAGTATTTTAATTTAATTTTATGATGGTTATTGTAAAAAATATAGTTTAAAATATAAACCATCGTTGATAATTCTTAATAAAGAAAATAAATCTTTCGCAGGCAGCGCAAATGCTTCAGAAGTTATCGACTTAAGGTTGCAACAAGAGACAACAGAGTAAGTTGATAATTCATCAAACTTATTAAATTTACAACAGTACATAATTATTTCTTTTCTCACTGCTTTCTCTTGGCAATAAGGTCGCCCTTTGTACACTACATTTCGGACATTTTATGTACATATTTTCCTTTAACTCTGTAATATGGTGTGCAAATAAAGATTTTCAATTGATCTATCCTTCTTATTTAATTTTTAGAGTTTCCTATTTAAAAGATGATTTTAAAAGTTGGTTAGAAAATAAGAAAAAAGCTGATATAAATGTTGAAAGTCATTTGGACGACAATGAACAGTATACAATCAATGGTAACAAAGACAATGAAGAAACGCAGTTTATTACATTTCAAAAAGCAATGAAAGTAATACTAATATACGGACAATGTGTGGGTCTAAATCCAGTTACATCAATATTGAATCGCGATATAACGAAAATAAGGTATAATATATTATTTCATGTTTCTGAATACAGTAGTTGCATGAAAATGTAAATATATTATTGTATGTATGTATGTAGTATGTATGTGTAGTATGATTCAGGAAACATAAAGTGTCTAGGATACCTTTCACAAAAAGGGCAATCGTTTATAAAACTGCAAGGAATCTTGAGAATGTTTGTTAAAGATTCCATACGTCTTAAAGAAAAAACTCATAACATATCAATAGCGCGTCTGTCTGTCCGAATGAAATGAATTTATTTCGGCTTTACGGGACTACTTTTACAAATAAAAGGATTAATAAAAATACTGTACCGTTGTACAAAGTAGTAGAGCCACGCTGATTTCAGCACGAACGGGACGGTACTACCCTCGCACAGAAGATAACGTCAAATGACAGTGTTCATGCTATTATGTTTTGTTTGTGATTGCGAGACTGGAGGCCCAATGATGCAGAAGCTTCAATACATATTGTGTGGGTCACCATGCTGCATTGTTGTGTTGTCTGCATTCGCAATGAGTATGGTAAACACCACTTTTAGAATTCACTTTGCTTTTCATCAGGCAGACTAGAGCAGTTGCGTGATATTTTTGTAGAGACTGTCAACTCTTGTGCTTTTTTGTTTTAATTTTTATTCATGTGTACTTCATAATTGGCTTATTGTTCAAATATCACTATTGTAAACTTAATATTGTCAGCTGTGAAGAACTTTATAATAAATAAATATATAAATAACTTTTCAAAGTTACTGGTATGATTGATGGCAAATAAAACAATAATTTATTGATTTAAAATTTATTCTTGGAGATTTTTTTATACGGCAATAATAGCGATTTTTCAAACACTTGCAGCAGGAGTCTGTATGTATAAACTTTTCACTTCAGTTTTATCGATGAGATCTCTCGGTGAGTATATTATTAATTAACTGGTTGTGATATTTTGGAAAATACGATACCAAAGCCATATTTTAATATCTGAATTCGAAACAATAGAACTCATTATGATACTGATACTCACAACACTTCTCTGTTATGTTTATAGTATACTGTTTTCTCTCCTTCGCAAGTTGGTGTACTACGATCATTTTTATTCGAATTGCAACAAAATGGGAGATGCTAGTAAAAGAAATACTTGATTGTAACTTAGACAAATACATCAACAAAGATATAAGTTTTCGATGCAACGTATCCTGCCTAGTATTTCTGATTTTAGCTTTTTGTAAGTTTCTTTTAATAAAGTTATTCACTTTGATGATTTAAGTGATTTCTCCGTAAAATAGCGTACAATATTAAAAGACTGGCATCTGAAGAAGATTTCCAGAACTAGATGTCTCTAAATAAAAAATTGGAAACATCAAGAAGATGGCAGTGATGGTTTATATCATTAACTAGCGTACTGCACCGTAAGCAATACTCTCCTCTGAGCGATTATTCATCTAGATTACAAAGGGTAGGAACTTTTCAGGTCCAACAGTATCGTTACCCGACCTTTAACTTCTTTAAATTATTCTTACTGTGTATTCTTTTGTAATGAATGTGTACGGATAACGTTCTAAATTGCGCGCAAAGTCATAACTCTTGTCATTCATACAAACTTATCGTTTTGACAGATGATAAAAAGTAACTAATTTGACTAAGGTGTTATTGTTATTTGGAGCGGCTGACCTGACGGCCGGTTCAAACACCATTCTGCGGAAACCGCAGAGGGTGCAAGAGGTCCACCGGCCTAGTCACTATCGAGGCCATTCAGCCAGTGCTCGACCTGTGGCTCGGGAGAAGGCACGGCTCCCTCTCGTTCCGTCTGACGCAGATCCTCTCGGACCATGGCTGCTTCGGGAGGTTCCTGTGTTATGCGACAGGCGGGGGCAACGAACTAACGAACGACAGGGAGCTGGACGCTCGGTGTCACCACTGCGTCGACTGTCGGGAGGAAACGACGTGGCATACGCTGGCAGAGTGTGCCGCTTGGGAGAGGCCGCGCCGTGCCCTCATCTCTGTAGTAAGCAGTGACCTCTCGCTGCCGGCCGTAGTTCGTTCTATGGTCGACGGCAAGGAGTCCTGGGACGCGGTGGTGTCCTTCTGCGAAACCGTCCTCTCGCAGAAGGAAGCTGCGGAAAGGGAGAGGGAGATCCTGATCTCTCTCTCAGTCCGCAGAAGGCGCACCGGGCGTCGGAGGAGGGCATACGCTGACCTCCACCGGCCTCCCTAACTGGGTCCAGGGGCGTTGGACTTGGGGATGTTCGTCGACCCCAACCAACCGGACCCGAGGTGGCGGCGCTTAGTGTTCCTGTGCGCCCCTCTTTGAAGTCTCGAGGGGAGTCAAATACCTCACTCCTCTCGCTGACGAGATGTGGTCCGCAGCAGCGGACTGGCACCAGTCGGGGATGCGGATGCCTTTTAAGTTCCCGTGATCCCTGGCGTAGGAGAGAGACGGAAAACCGGGGGGTTTTAGTCAGTAAAAGTCTGCCAGACCCCTTCGCTGTCTCCCCAGAGCGGAGGACATCCATGGGGATTTCCCCCTGTTAAAAAAAAGTGTGTTATTGTTATATTTAGGTATTTATATTTTACAGGAGTGTTTTTGACCAATCTTATATTATAATGACACACGTTTTTATTTCAGTGGAATTAATATTTTATTGTACGTGGAAAATAGCAGAAGTAATTGAATGCACTATTTTGGATTATAAAACTTTTGAAAAAATCGTAAATAACATGTACCCAGCATTCTTTGATATTGGTATTCCTTACAACGTTTTTACCGCTATGCTATTACAGGTACACATGTATTTTTACATACTTTTTATCTGATATAAAACAATTTAACTGGCCATTGTGATACAATTAACACTTCTTTCTAATTTTTTTCTTCCATTTTTTTCTTCCTATTGTATCGATTGAAGTGCTTGTACGGTTTTCTCCTAGTGCTTTGCGTCGTAAATGGCGTTTGGCTTCGTTTCGTATAGGTTAAACGCGAACAATTCTGCTACTTGCCACAGCAAATGCCACATTGTCTATGGAGAAAAGCCACAGTCGCACTTATTTTGCGCTGAGGTAAACAAATCCCTATCTTATCAGTCTTTCCTTGGCTCTTCCACTTTTTTCTATTAATATATATATTATTTTTTTGTATGTATTTACAAAAAAAAGTATATCAGTATTGATATCAGTTGTCTAGTACCCATAGTACAAGCTCTGCTTAGTTTGGCACTAGATGGCGTTGTGTGTTAAAATATCTGAACATATTTATTATTTTATTTATAGTTGAACTACATAATTACTGCAGCGAACTGGAATTTTTCGGACATATTTATTATTTGCATAAGCTTATACTTGACGTCGATATTGGACGAGATCAATAAGAGAATCTTGTGGGCTGCTGATAAGGTATATGAATAATTATATTACGATACAAAAATTAAAACCGAAGTGATATTTTGGTATTATAGGGACTCTTGAATTTTCGATAGGGTTCGGTTATCTTTTATTAAGTATTGTTAACATCACCAAATACTACTCCAAATACTAATCACTAAGCCATAATTACGAATTACAAATTGATTTTGAAATTCTAACATAAATGAATACATATATATGCACTTCATGTACGTAGTGTATTCAAAAAGTATCGCGAATTTTGTGTATTTTCAAAAATTATTTATTTGTTCGTGAATATCTATTTTGTCCACTTCAAAGTAATCCTCCTGGGATATTATACACTTGTGCCAACGTTTTTTCCAATCTTCGAAGCACTTTAAAAAATATTTTTTTTGTATCTTATCCAGCTCCTCCTTCGATGCCGCTTTTATCCCGTCAATCGTGGCGTAGCGTCGTCCTTTCATGGGCCTCTTCAGTTTTGGGAACAAGAAAAAGTCACAGAAACAAGAAAAAGTCGCGTACAGATTCCAACATCTCATTAGCAACGTTCATGCGATGCTGTTTTTGGTCGAAATTAAGCAATTTTGGTATGAATTTTGCGGCAACCCGATTCATGCCCAAATTATCGATTAAAATCGAATGACACGAGCCAATCGATATGCCTTGGTCCTCGGCAATTTCTCTAACGGTGATTCGACGATTTCTCAATGCCATTTTCTTCACTTCATAATTTTTTTCGTCTGTTGTTGAAGTGCTCGGGCGTCCGGCACGCTCTTCGTCATTCACATCTTCTCGACCTTCTGAAAACATTTTGTACCACCGATAAACGTTGTTTTTGTCCAAAGTAGCCTCTCCGTAGGCCACAGTCAACATTCGGAATGTATCCGCGTACTTAATTTCGTTTTTAACCCAAAATTTGATATAAATTCTTTGTTCCATTTTTTCGAATAGGTAAAAATCGAAGACGAACCAAAACACGCGCAAGCCATGCAGATGTTAACAATTAGCTGAACATTCAAAAGGGCCGAACTTGTCAGTATAAGTGAGAGACATATGTACCAACATAACGCCACCAAAAATCGAAATTCGAATAAACGTAACTCGCGAAAATTCAAAATTCGCGATACTTTTTGAACACACCTCGTATGTACTTATTTCGTGAATTGCGAGCTAAAATATACCACTAAATACCTTTCTTCACCACTGATTCTAAAGGCATTTAATGTACATTCATAATTGCTATGTACTCGCAGATCGTCATTGATTTGAAATATGGGTTTTTATTTCAGCATTATCTGTCTTCTTCTATTTGGGGCACTCTTCGAGAGGACTACAATCGGGCCACTCATCTCATCAGACGGTTTGACGACGTATTCAGCGGTCTAGTACTTTTATCCTTTGCTATCAATCTTTTCTGGATATGTTTGCAGGTTTTCAATATATTAGAGTAAGTGTGGTCCTGTGGTTCCGACAGTTATTATCAAAAAGTTGCATGTATTGTGCATATATTCATATCTATTAACATTACTTCAAAACTAGTCTTGAAATTCATCTTCAGTCTGTATCTCACGTTTATTTAAATGTATGTATTTTATCAAATTGATGCTATATTATTACCTTCCCTTCCGTTTAATACATCCAGAATTACGTGCAACGGATTTTTAAATTAATTTTCTTACATTGAACGGGCGGAAAAAAATTCCGCGTTGCTTAACTTTTGACTTTACTGACTTAAGAGTAGGTATATTTTAAAACAATTTAATGGATAAAATTTTATAATTTTTACAAGTGGTAGATTGTAAAAGTTATAATATTTATCTGGTTTTTTAGTGCCTATAATAGCGAATTTAGTAACTCTATTTTAGCCGTGTAATCATGATGATAAAAGTATAATATTTTTTTACAGAAATGGCATAAAACCAAAATCTAAAAGTTTAGAAATGTGTCCCCATTATCGCAGTCCGTGAGTAAATGTATGTCATTATATAAAAGTAAATCGGTTTATTTATTTCCTATTGAGATACCAACTTATATTTATGGTATTTTTAAAATAGTTCTGCATCTCTCAAAGATTGACTAGTATAAAATACCTACGCCATCAAGTCCACCATAGCATGTCATAGTAATACAGTGTACTTAAATGTGTATACCACTATCTAAGGCGTGAATATAGTCTAATCATGTCCACCCGTGGACTACTGCAGCCATTGATGATGATGATACATAAGATTATCTTATTTAATGATTTTATGAACTAAATCAATAAAGTAACAAGTTAATTCCAACAAATTATTTGAGAAAAAACCACTCTCATTTTTCAGTTAGCTTATTAAATAAACTTCTTATAATACAGGTGTTAATGCAGTGCATATATTACAGGCCTTTTCATGGTTATGAGCATTCAATTGTAACAATATCATCACTGACATTTTTGATAGCGAGATTTACAACTATGTGTCTCACAGCAGCTAACGTAAACACGGCTTCTTCGGTGCCGGCCTCTGGTCTATATAAAGTTCCAACATGTTCTTATTCCATGGAGGTTTGTTTACTACTTAAATTGTCTAGATTATATTCTTATTTTTTTCTTAAAATTATTCCTATTTATCTCCCTGTAATAAAAGTAAGTTACTGTATCACCAAAATCTGCCTAAATCTGGTTTTTATACATGGCTACTGAAATAATTGACAGATTATTGGGTAAAATTTAGACTGTTTTATCGGAAAATCTAATTGAGTATGTATTTTGACAGGTTCAGAGGTTTTTGGAACAAGTACATGATGATGTAGTAGCGCTTACTGGAATGAAATACTTCCATATAACTAGAGAACTAATTCTTTCCGTAAGTATAATACTGTTAATAGGTATATTATTGTCTAAGCGTTACGGCAGCAAATATACTCTTCTTTATAAAGAGAATGAATAAGATTGATATTTGCACATAAAATTTAATTCCGATGAATCTAAACCATTATGTTCAATGTATTTAGTACACTTAACTAGTACAAGTACATCAAGTTATACCTTGTTAACTTGTATCAGTTCAAGCACTTGTAACTTAAATTCCTAAGCTATTTTGGACTTTTCTGTTTATAATTATTGGACAAACGGGCAAATGGATACCGCGCTAGTATATCCTTTGCTCCTGCATCTCGAGAATCTCTGGCATTTAAGACAGAGGGCGCTGTTCTTGAATGTTTAAAGGCCTAACTGGTACACTAATATTGTTTATAGGATAGCATAGCGCTCTGCGATATTGCCCGCTGTCGTTGTTGTGGCTTAAGGACAACCACCAAGTCTTAAATAAAATTAGTTTAAGATATTCTCTATATAATCAGCTATCCGCAAGTTAAAGTCCTAAAATTAAAGGAAGGTTTTACTTACCTAGTCGTTCAAATTCCTACCGTAGCTTTTCCTACTTACCTTTCTTCCATAATAAAAATATAGTATACTTCCAATTGTCCAATCTTTAACTACTAAAATATCCAACTTAAAGCTATTAGCTAGTCGCGATTGCATAAGTACTAGTAACAAACATTGTAGTTGGGTAGTTTCTAAATTTATCGGTCAACATCTGACCGTTTTATACATCTTTTCCTACTTGATGCCTCTACCTCAAATAAAACCTTTACTAAATAGATGACAAAATACAAATTTTTGAAATATCTACAAATGCACGACAGCACTTAGGTGGATTGATTAAGATTCCTAAATGGAGAGAGTTTATCATTTTAAATGTATATATTACTTATTTGCCCTTTTATATCACTGTAATCCCTACTATTACTACTACTAATTTATCATTTTCATCTCTTTCTTACAGATGGCAGGTACTATATTAACTTATGAGCTGGTCCTTCTGCAGTTAAGTGGTGCTGAACTAGATGATCCTTAACTACATTTACCGATTACATTTTTAATACGATCATTTTCAGAATGACAATCCTGATGTAGCTTTGTTGTTCTTTTATTTAATAGAGGGTACACTAACAAGCTTAATTTACTTACATTTACAAATATAAACAAAGCGACTAATGTACTTATATTAGTTAAGTTACTTAAAAAATATATTTAAGTAAAATCAAGACTGTTTAAGAATTTTGGTTATTATACTAAAAAGTAACAATTAGGACTTTTTCCTGTGGTTTCTAGATATACATCTACAGGAATCATAGTTCTCCTGTATTTCACTACACTTATGCATGTTTTCATTTACTGTTGTATTTTACGTATATATATAATATGTCGGAGAGTGCTCATGACCGGTGGCGGTGGTTGATCCATAATTTTATATCCATTATCACGCTCCAAACATGCACAGACAGATAGACATCAGTTGATTTATTTAGAAACAAAAATCACTTTTACACAATATAACGCGATACACTTGAAAATTTGTAATTAGGTTTACAGCGAAAACCGTTCGTCTTGCCCAACTACCCAGCGATGTTTTCTTTTTATTCATTTTTTTATGTACACCGTCCACAAATTCCACCCAAACTGCCATGTTTCTTGATGCAAAGTTTGATGTTTCAAATAATCGAATAAACTAAATAAAATGAATCTAAATTGAACTTAAAAATTTCTTGTTCTCCGACATGATTATATATTTAGTAAATGATTAAAACGGGATTCTTCATCGTTTAAAAGTATTAGATAAATAAAAACAGTATTTTTCAATTTATAACAAATCATATACAAACTGATATCGTGGAGGTTCCGATGATGTCAAAATAAATCTGAACTTTAATAAATATTGTTCACAAAAAAGTAATTAAAAAGAGTATCTAGTAAAATAATTAAGATTTTTAAATGGATGATTAAAAATTTTAACAAAGAAAGGGTGGATGAACAATATTCAGGAATTCTTTTTATTGTTTACAAGTTTCCTCTTGATTAAAAACTTGAACCCAATTCACTAGAAAGTATTGAAAATCACTTAACTAACAAAAATAAAACAAATATGTAATGAGAAAACTGCGTTAAGAATATTGATACTTGTTACTAAAGGATGCCATTTCGGAGGCCATATGGGGCACCACACATGCCTTTTTTTCTATCTCTACGGCAATCCTTCCGCATACCGTATACCGCATATTCGTAAGAACGAATGGTTATGTCTGATTCGAGACCAAAAACCGCACGTTGTCTCAAGGTACTTGTAGCCGTGAAATCAGCTGTATGTCCGACGGTCATCATCCATCTATTACTTGCAGATGATCTCGTCCTGTGGGACACCACAAATTTCAGAATTTAACGTTCGAAATTTTAGTTTTTAGCTAAAACCATTTAATTTCAAATATTGAAGTATTAAATAATTATATAGATCGACCATTTTAAAGAATGAAAACTCATGTACTTAAGCTGTTACGTATATTATATAACATTAGGCACATTAAGACTTTGAATAATTTATAGTTTATTTATTCTTAATATATTCAATAATCGGTAGCTTCTATTATTAAATATATTTTAATGTTTGAGAACATACTAACTAACTACTTAACTTATGTGGAGGAACGGACATCATGTTTCTTCAACACAAGGGGAGATTCCTCCAACCAGGCGAAGTGATCATATCTGGTGGGCCAAAGACCGTATCTCTGTTGATGCCGAGGTTGCTGGCTTACTGAGACTTACTATGGAAGTGAGCATGATGGTTGCGCACTGATGTTGCTCTGCTGTTGCTCTATTTCCAATCTCGTCGGGATCAGGGTTCGGTAGGTTTGTACGGACTCATAATTGGCTGGTTTCTTCTTGTCAAAAACACTACAACATTTGTGATTCAAGTAAAGGTCCAATTACATCAGACGAGCGAATGCTCAGTCTATCCCCACTCTGTTAAATTGTTTTAGTGTAAACAGATGTATGTAGACCATTTTTTTTTATTTATTTTTTTTTATATTTAAGCTGCCAAAATGACTCTGCCCTGCCTGATGGAAAGCACGAGCAGAATCCAAGAGTGGTGGTCACCATCCTCAATGCGAAAAAGAACAATGCAGCATGGTGACCCACACTATGGCGGCCTGGGGGAAGGGGGATGGTGAGGGGGATAGGGGGCGTAGGATTGGGGTATGTGCCTCCAGTATCCTCACTCACTCGATGAAACACAGCGTAAGCGCTGTTTCACACCGGTTTTCTGTGAGGCCGTGGTATCACTCCGGTCGAGCCGGCCCATGCATGCCGAAGCGTGGCTCTCCCACGTTATGTTACGTCCTCATTGTTCTATGTGCATTCTCCACTCAAGAACTCGTTTACCCCAACGGTTATCGGTTCTACGGCAAATATGGCCAGCCCATTGCCACTTCAGCTTGCTAATCCTGTGGGCTATGTCGATAACCCTGGTTCTTTGTCGGATCACCTCGTCTCTGATGCGATCCCTTAGAGAAACGCCGAGCATAGCGCTCTCCGTAGCACCCTGAGCGACTTTAAGCTTATGGACCAGTCATACCGTAAGTGTCCACGTTTCGTTTCTAATAGAATTTTCTAAGAATGCTCACTTGCTTGATGTAAACGGCACTAGAGCGGGCGAACAGTTGCTTAGAGCGTCATTACTTGTTCGGACGTGCTCACTCCCCAGAGCGATCATTTCAAATCTTTCTTATATTCTAGCGATTTAAAATATATACTTATCTATTTAATTGTGGATCATTCTGGAGAAAATTTCTATTAATGACAGAAGCAGACCAAAATTGCTTATGTCTGTAGAAAACAACTTTTTAACACTTAAAAAAATACGAGTACAACTTCCAAGCTTTAGATTTGTCACCCATCATCTTTTTTCTTCTTTTCTTTGTAAGCATTTGACTTTCAATTTATAATATGGTTGTCACGGTCGAACATAGCAAAATACTACCGACCACAAAATTGATACGAATGAGCAATTATCTTTAGTCTGGCTGATCTAAGCATCTACGGTGCAAGTTGCTTGTTGTTGTTTTGGTGTAAAGGATGAAAACGAGTTTTTGTTTACACCAAAAGATTAAGAAAGAATGCTCTTGTTCTAGCTCTAACTCTTTGTTCGTTTAGTTTAAATCTACATTTAAAAAGTTTTCAAACGTTCTTCGAGTGTACTAATTAAACTTTTAAAGTTTGCTGCTTTTTCTTTTTAGATTGAAACTATTTCTAAAGACATTTAATTAAATAAATAAAGGTACTTAAATATAGAGTATTATAAAGAATTTGTTTTTGTATTGTTCAATCAAATTTTAAAAACAGAAAATTCAGAGTCCATTACTCGTAGTAATTTAATTAAACTATTTTTATCATTCCTTAGAAAAAGTAGAGTTTTATTTATTTCCAGCTCATTCGTCATGAGTATAATTAAATAAGTACTTGTATAAATAGCTACTGTAGTTTTTTTGATGATTTATTAACTAAGGTTATTAACGACCACTATTCTCTCTCTCAACTTATCAGGCATGTTGCAAATATTTATGTCTTGTCTATAAGCTACAAACTATAAAATATTAAACTTGGTAAAATAGAAAATCGATGTTGTTGAACATCTATTCTAACTCCCAAATAATTTATAAGATAGGTTTCTTGATGAGCAAACAGAATTAATTTAGGACACCTAAGTCAAAAATGTTACACCAGAAAAGTGTAACAACGGTATACAAGAAAATCTCTAGTTAATCAAAATAATCTCTTGTACATGTTTGCTGTACCTTAAAAACTAACACTCCGAGATTACAGTACATTACTTACAAATCCAAAATACGTGACAAAGGATAATTTGTTGGTAGTGAAGTCTTGAATTGTAAATTAAAGTTTAAAGCCTTGTTGATACGAATATTTTCCCGAGAAGCCAGGCTTTCTGTGAAACAATACAAACTAGTGGAGTATAAATTCCACTTACTAGTAAAATATAAATAAATAAATATAAATATTTCAGACATCTAACACACAACGCCATCTAGTCCCAAACTAAGCAGAGCTTGTATTATGGGTACCAGATAACCGATATAAGTACACATATACTTTTTTTGTAAATACATACATAATATACATAGAAAATATCTACACTCTGAAACAAATATTTGCAGATCATACAAACATTTAGTTCGACCAGGTAATCGAACTCGAGACCTCAAGCACAGCGCACCTGAGACAGTCAAAGTAATTATTAAAATAGTCACATTCTTTTTACCGTTTACGGCGAAGCCAAAAGAAAGAGTAACAGTTCTCGCCGTTTATTCATTTATTTATTGAATACATAAAAAAAACAGTAAAAAAGATGAGTAACAAAATATCCAAATGTTAACAACCGCCGATTTATTTGCATGTTCCACCATCGTGCCTAAACTACTGAACCAATTTGAATAAATAAGATGTCAGTAGATTCGTAATAATGTTTCTGGCTTTATATATTTTAATCAAAAGTTTTTACGTAGTTGGGTTTAATTGATTTTAACTTTTTCTTATTTATACCGTAGCAGGAAGCAAACGAGCGGACGGGCTATCTGATGATAAGCCATTCATCAACATCAACAACCCATAATGTCCAACTGCTGGGCTCGGGTCTTCTACAGAGGGTTAAGGCCATACGCTGGCCAAGTGCGGGTTGTGGACTGGCAAGACAAAGTCGTGACTACGTAAATCTTGCCGTTGGATGTTTTCAAGCCGCCTAAAGTCCTCCAACTAAGCTTTATGACTGTTATCCTATGATAACAACCGGGACTGACTACATAACGTGACCTCTGAATCACGGTGACGATCATGGTATCATGCCATACCAGCGTTCACCCATCCAGGTACTGACCACAAGGAAAGCCACTGCCGATGCTCAATTCCAGAGAGGGAAGAGAGGGTTAGGGTCCCGCTTACCACTCTCACTTTGTGACAAGAAATCAGAGGCTTTATAACCTGGCCCGTTTCTGCCTAAGCATGACTCTCGAACATTAGTAACCGGGACCAATCTGACTCATACCACCATAGTTACTCCTACGCACCAGGATCAACATACGGAGAGGATGGACAAAAGAAAATTGAGGGAGTCGAAAATGTAATAAGCCCTCATTCTTCCTTACTAAAGCATTAAACATGTCAACGTTGGATAGCAAAGTGAATTAGTGAAATATAAGCGTGTAAAAATATTGTGGTTACTAAATACGGAACAGTCGTCTCAAAAACGTATGTATAAAAAAGTTTGATTGCCACGTGTCATACCCATATCTAATATGCTAATTGGCGTAGAGAACACAAAACATTCTTATTTTGGTGAGACAAAACGGTTTATAAATAGGACTGATTCATATCTGTTTAATTTTTAATATACAATATCATTAATTATACTGACTACACTTAGGCCTCTTACACATGTTGCCGACGGCAAGGCCGACGAGTATACGCCACGCCAGCATGTCACCAGAATCTTTTAGGCCGCCGGCACAGGTCGCTAAACTTAAATTCAGTTATAAATAAGGTTATTTATAACTGAATTTATGTTTAGCGCTGGTTGGTGCCTTGCGGAATCACATACCCACAATTTTATTTTAATGTAGTTATTTTAGTAGAGGTTCAAAATCCTGTTTTCAATGCAATATTGAAAAGAATCCTTTCTTTGAGTCTTTTATCAAAATGTTAGGATCGAGTTTAGAATGTCTAATTTGATGTGGATTTGATTTTTTATAATATGTGAAGCGTTTTATACCACCATAACTTATGTATATTTGCAGTACCATAGTCTAAATCAAAGTACATAATATCTATCAATCCACAATATTTTACGTTTGTAAATAGATTGTAAACCTATTTAGATATTGGGACATTGGGTAAACTTGCATTCCTGATTTGTTTAAACGTATGTATAAAAAAGTTTGATTGCCACGTGTCATACCCATATCTAATATGCTAATTGGCGTAGAGAACACAAAACATTCTTATTTTGGTGAGACAAAACGGTTTATAAATAGGACTGATTCATATCTGTTTAATTTTTAATATACAATATCATTAATTATACTGACTACACTTAGGCCTCTTACACATGTTGCCGACGGCAAGGCCGACGAGTATACGCCACGCCAGCATGTCACCAGAATCTTTTAGGCCGCCGGCTCAGGTCGCTAAACTTAAATTCAGTTATAAATAAGGTTATTTATAACTGAATTTATGTTTAGCGCTGGTTGGTGCCTTGCGGAATCACATACCCACAATTTTATTTTAATGTAGTTATTTTAGTAGAGGTTCAAAATCCTGTTTTCAATGCAATATTGAAAAGAATCCTTTCTTTGAGTCTTTTATCAAAATGTTAGGATCGAGTTTAGAATGTCTAATTTGATGTGGATTTGATTTTTTATAATATGTGAAGCGTTTTATACCACCATAACTTATGTATATTTGCAGTACCATAGTCTAAATCAAAGTACATAATATCTATCAATCCACAATATTTTACGTTTGTAAATAGATTGTAAACCTATTTAGATATTGGGACATTGGCTAAACTTGCATTCCTGATTTGTTTAAACCTACCGAGAATTAGTCGTAGTTTTATAGTATTAACGTCGATAACCTAAGTCAATTAATTGTTACAGTAAATTGTCAAGAAAATATATGAACCGAATGATAATAAGCCGTACCCTCCAACGCAAGCAATTTCCGAGGTACTATTTGTGCGTTGTCAACCTTAGGCCGCTCCCGGTTTTCAGAACCCTACTCTCGTTTGATGATTAACCTTTGTTCTAAATCTATCAACCATGATTTGTAGCTAAGCAAATTGGCAAATAAACTAAAATTTTACCCTCTAAATATATAAAAGTAAGATTACTGATCTTTTTAGCCTCTTTGACATAGCAAGAAACTGAAAATACTATAAACCATAGAGACTGTAGATGAGCTTGCTTATATTTTTATGAATGTCCCTACCAAAACGACTCTACTCTGCCTGATGAAAAGCATAAGCAGAATCCAAGAGTGGTTGTCACCATAGTCATTAAAAATGCTGACTATGCAAAAATGTAGCATCGCAACCCACACCCCGGCAGCCTAGTGATGCTTCTGCATCATTGGGCCACCGGTCTTCATCATCTTTCACTAATAGGTGGATTAGAAAAAAAATACTTGATAGACTAATTCTTAAAGCTATCTAACTCACAATTACTGACACTTGATTGTGTGAATGTTTTTTTTCAGTTACTAGTAGGTAGTTGACCAATATTAATTTGCTGATCAACGAGTATGGTCAAGCATATACTTTATTTTAGTTATTGTAAAATAAAAATATGCTCGACTGTACTCACGACTAATTACAGTTAATAAATCTAATTTACAGAGTAACTGCTACTGGAATTCTGTTCATACACTTATAGAGGATAACAATTAGATATCTTCCGCCAAACTTTTAGAAAAATAACGAGATCGTAAGTAGAAAACTTACCGAGTTTAATTGTTTTTACCTCGAAAGTAACTTTTGTAATATATTTATGATGTTAATTCACAAAGTTCTGTAATACAAAGAAACTAATGGATAATATTCAATGTTTTTTCTTATAGCTTGACTTTTATAATAAATTAAATATTAAGCTATTTCTCTTTTTGTATTGTATATGCTGCCAAAATGACTCTGTCCTTTTTTTTTTTTTTGTCTTGGTGGAATGCCTTTACGCACTTCGCTTCCCCCCCGCGGGCACAGGGGGTTCGCTTTCTGTGGGACTCCTGACTCAATTGCCAGACTACCCACTAAACCACCACGGTCTGCCACTCTGCGCCTGAGACGGGAGAGATCCGGGAACCGCTTTCTTACGCCATCCGGACCCCTACCAGCGCCAGCCCGCAATGAAGCGGGCTCCGTCGTCTAATGTTAAACTCTTAAGATGGGCGACGTACGGCACACGCGTAACGTCGCCTCCCTCGCGGGTGGCCTCTGAAGTGGATGAGGGGGAAAACCTGCCCCGCCCATCCGCGGCCANTCTTAAGATGGGCGACGTACGGCACACGCGTAACGTCGCCTCCCTCGCGGGTGGCCTCTGAAGTGGATGAGGGGGAAAACCTGCCCCGCCCATCCGCGGCCACACTCAGCGCGGCATGAGGCGCTGGTAGGCGCGCCTCCGTCACCCGATTCACCGGCGGCGGATCGGGTCCGAGTGGAGATCGTCCTCCCGGGCCTACTCCGCCGCCTCCTTCCGCGAGATGACTTCCTCGCCGGCCATGGATCGTACGATGGCCGGCAGCGAGAGATCTCCTCCGATGACTGCAGTGAGGACCCGACGCTGCAGCGCCCAAGCGGGGCACACCGTCCGTGCTGGGCCGCGTCCTCACTGCAGTGGCAGTGGTGGTAGGCGGGACTCAATTCCCTCCGCGCGACCGAGTGCAGGTACTTCCCGAAGCAACCGTGCCCGGAAAGCACCTGCGTCAGTCGGAAGGAAAAGGTCCCGTGCTGCCGCCCTGCCCACTCGAGGATGACGGGCTGGAGCGCCTCCACAAAATGACTCTGTCCTGCCTCATGGAAAGCATGAGCAGAATCTAAGAGTGGTGGTCACCATCCTCAATGTGATTAAAAACATTGCAGCATGGTTACCCTCACTATGGCGGCCTGGTGAGATGCTTTTCACGCTCTGCTTTAAGGACCCGGGATCATAGTGGGAAGGAAACACGTGGTAGTGAGTTCCAGGTACCGAAGCGATGAGTACGAGAACGTATGTCTTCCACTTTAAAGCGGTGACTTCCAAGGCCGGCACATATTGTTCTGTAGAGGAAGGGAGAGGGGGGGACCAGTTGGAAGAGCTCTTTAGAATACTCTCCATGGTAAAGGCGATAGTTCAGTACGTCCGGAAGGGGTCCGGATGGCGTAAGAAAGCGGTTCCCGGATCTCTTCCGCCTCGGACGTAGAGTAACACACCGTGTGGTTTTAGCCGGTTCGATTCTGACACACCGCCTCGCCCTCGCCCGGTGGGGTGAAATCCCGAGGGTTTCAAAACATAAAAACAAAAAATACACCCGCTTTAGTGACACTCTCAACGTATTCGCGTGGATTGAGGGCTCGGCAAATTTCTATACCCAGGATAGCGAGTCTTCCTTGTAATGGCATTTTAGTGCACTGAAAAGTGGGAAGGGTAAGGAAAAGAGACTTTTAGCTGAGAACGTGTACACCTGTTTCCTTGGCGTTAAACTTGACCAGATTCTTACAGTCCTATTGAAAAATGCGGCCCAGAATATGGTCAAGTTAAGCGACAAGTTCTTGTCATCTTCCTTCAATATCTGCTGGTTTGTCAGAAGAGTGTCCAAAATATTGCGAGTGAATTGTGCTGTAGTCTGCATAACAATGAATGTTACCAAGGGCTAACATGTCATTGATATGAAGGAACAGTGTAGGCGACAGGATGGAGCGTTGAGGTACTCCGGCGTTAATCAGGCTGATAATCGGAGGCGGCACTGTCGCAGAGGACTTTGATGCAGCGCTGGTGCAGAAACGCGGCATTCTAATTGCAGTTTAGGGGGCAAACTGAAAGCCGGTAGCTTGGAAAGAAGCAAACGGTGCCAAACCCGATCAAAAGCCTTGGCCATATCGAGGCTGATGGCTAAGGATTCCCCATGCCTGTCAATAGCCTCACCCCACCACCCATGAACCGGTTCGGTCTAAAACCATATTGACGATAATTTAATAGGGAGTGATCTTCCAGGTAATGAACCAGTTGTTTGTTTATTATCCGTTCAAACCCCTTACAGATGACGGAAGTGACGGCTATAGAATGGTAGTTGGCCGGGTCGGAGCGATTGCCTTTTTTTGGGATGGGTTGAATATTCACCTCTCTCCAAGCGTCCGGAACAGTTCCCGAGAAATACGACTGGCGATACAGGCGCGTCAATACCGGGGACAACTCTGGTGCACACTTCTTAAGAAGCACTGTCCAGAACCAGAACAGATATCGTCGGGTCCACAGGCTTTCTGGACGTCGAGAGACTAAAGCTTCGCACGGACATCACTCATCCGGAGGCGAATATACTGCATAGTAGTGTCGCAGAACGGGATCGTAGGTGGATGCAGCCGCGGTCATCGATTTGGGAGTTAGCCGCAAAGAGATAAACAAGCAAAAAAATTTTTTTCAGAATTTTGCAAATTTTTAACTAAAGAAAAATGAGGTGGTGCGATGTACGCCGGTTAGCTAGTAAAGAATAATTATTAAGATGTAGTAACTAATATCAAGTGACTACAAAAGGAAACCAGATCAATTATATGTTGAATCCACCACGTTTCGTACCCCAAGGGTAAAATGGGATCCTATTATCGTAGTTCGTCTGTGTCTCATGAACGATGATAGTTAGACAGCTAAAATTTGCACAGATGATAAAATATATTTCTGTACAAGTTGTTGTATAGCGGAAACCGAAATAGAAATGATGAGTGATTTTGTTGCCGTTATTACAGATAATGGTACCCTTCGTACTCGAGGCCGGATCATACTTAGCCGGTTTTTTATAAATAAGTAGTATAAGTAAGCTCAATAGAAGATTGCCACCAAATTAATCGTTTACATAAATATAATTCAAAACTTCACTTATAACTTTACTATACGTTCCGATAACACTCTATTATATTATGTGACCGTTACTATTAAAAGCATATACATAATATTTGCTTTCCGCCGTCGTCAAAGTTATGCTGACCCAACTCTCGGACGATGTCTGATAAAATGAAAACGGCTTGTTTTTGTTTACAGTGTTAAGTCAAAGCTGTTGAAAGCGAAGTTTTAACAATAGGGAACTTTGTTTCTGATATATTTTGTTTTTCTGATGTATTCATCTTTTTAGAACTCGAATAGGGCCAGGAATAGTATAATCATTATTATTTTTAAAATTATGTACTTCAAAAAGAATAAATAAAAAAAATTAATACAGAAATTGGAGGGAGTATGGTAATAGTTTCTTATCTAATTATATGTTCTTGCTATATAGGAGCGTTATCAATCCGAAGTTGAAATATTATTAGACTCTTAGGGTTAACAATTTTAGGAAAAGTTCCTATCTATTATCAGAAACGGGTATTTTTACTGTAATGGTAATTTTATCCACGAACCGGAACGATTTACGAGGCACTTTGTGCGAGTCTTAAAAGCACTAGCTATTTTTATGTGCCCAAATTAAGGCAGACAGACTGATGCAAATTTTAATAAAGTTCCAAGTAAGAGTGAAATATTGAAATTTGACGTCCTGCAGACACATTTAGCGAGGACTTTCCATTTAAATGTTCACTTAAATGCTGTTTCATTTCATTGCGGGTGATTCAATTGAAATAACGTGTCAGCTAAATTTATATATTTGTCAGTCTCTGGAAATTCAAATCTGAAAATATGTAAATATGAACAGAATTTTTAAGTCCGTTTCTGGAAAATTCTTTTAAGATCTTTCAAGCTTAATTGCAATCAAATGGGCTATCATAAATAAACCACCTTCTTCCACATGCTATGACTTTATAGTAGAAAATTGGTCCACTTGAGAGATATCCTCAGAAAACGAAGGTTTACCTTCCAAATAGGGTGGTCTCCTTTGAAAGTCGACACCAACAATAATCCGCAATTTACTAAAATGACATTTTAAAAAAGCTGTTTTATTTTAATATAGGAGTGATGTAAATGCAGGATAAAGCTGCTTAATGTTTCCACACAGCATCATCATAACTTATCTCAAAATCGTATTTCTTAATTATTATTCTCACATCTGTAATTTAAGAATATGGTACATCCTACTCATGATACTACCAATGCATAATATTCTTTTAAAATAAAGTTAGATACCATAGGCTCTTTTATCTATTATCAGTTTAAAATACAATAATGTGGATTAGTAAGTTTAATACTGCAAACTGAATGACTAGCTCAAACAAACTGCTTGAAATTTCCGACTGCACTGCGGGGGCAGTGCAATCTGGTCAAAAGAACAGACTATTCTGAAGAATACCCCTGTACGGGTGCTGCTTGGGGTGACTATTCGGCCTAGTCAGCGATGCTTTAGCCAAAACTATTAATTTAGTTCGTTCAAGTAGATTTTGCAACTGAATGTAAGTAGAAGTGCACCTTGAATGATTTCTATGTTTAGGTTCAGACCGTCAGTTCAGATCACTGAGTGTTTTTTTTTTTAGTAGATTAGCTTTTGAAGTATTTAATGTAACGAAATTCAGGTGGTAACAGCTTGCACACAGTTAACCATTCATGTAATACTAATACTATTATACCTGAAAAAGAGTGGCCATGAGTTTCCTTGCCAGTATTCTTCTCATAGAAGTTATGGATCGACACAGGCAGGTAGTGAATTTTGGTGTTTTCATCTAATTCACCTTGACAAAGGAGTACATCTGGCGTCTCTTTGTGTTGATCTATGATTTTTATCTGTAGCTTTAATTTAACGTACATAAACGTCACTTAGTGTCTTCTTTTAATAAATGATTTTGAATTTTAATTTGAATTTCCATGACGTAATTTTGCTGATTGTCGTGTGACATATTATAAAATGGAAAATATTTTAAAAACTACACTTTTTAACGAAGCGCGTCGAAGCGCGAATCGTGTCGTGATATGTCGTAACACCGTGCAAGCATTTAGTTATTATTTTAAAGGCTGTGGTGCTTGACTAAGTTCATAGAATAAATTTGTACTTTTTAGGATTGGTAATTTTTTTTCATGTGTGTGTTTCTGAAATGCTATAAAAACATCTAATTTGTAGTCGTAAATGACTGCCATAATCGTACCGTGTCATAAATTCCATATAGATGCAAGAAACGTGTAATAATGGACTGAATTTGGTCTAATATATTCTCATTCCAAACTTTTTTCCAAAAAATAAATGGAATTGAACTCGGAAGAGATCCTCTTTCGTCCACCCATAGGTATGTGCTTAGTTTTTGTTATGACTGAGTTTGAAATAAACCGTTCTATCATTCAACTATCTATTCCTGTAGATACCGTGTTATTCAAGCCGGTTTATTAAACTTGTCAGGATTTTGCGAATTTAGAAAAAATATGAATTGAAAGGGCTAAAAACAATACGGGTCACACACAAAGGGATATTGGCATTTTTTCCAAAAAAAACCGTAAGCCGTGGACATCTTCAAGTTAAAAGATTGTGGTTGCCCTTTCAATATCTCCACCAGAATTAGAGAAGAATTGGTGAGCTCACCGGCTCGGCAAATAGGTATCATGATCTGGTATGTGTTGTCGGCTATATAATCTGACACAGTCTGAATATAACAAAAGATGTTGAACACGTTATTCGTTATATGGTATATTAATATCGGTCTAAAGTACACAGAACGTATATACTTAATTTAACGATAATCTTAATCACTGACGCCATTATTTTTTCATTTTAACGATAACCCTAAAATGGAAAAATAATGGTAAAAAAGTTAAAGCTAATACAAAAACGTATCTAATTCTAGTTTACTCAGTCATTACATTATATTACTAACATATCCAGAATACGTGCCGCATAAAGAATTTTTGTTCGCAGTTATGACAATATAAAGACTCACTTACATTGTTACATATTTTTTTTGATGTTTATACATTAAACATTGATGAACAACAATATGACGCACACAAGTAAATAAGACGCATTTAACCGAGGGAGAGCCACGCTTCTGCATGCATGGGCCGGCTCGACCGGAGTGATATCACGACCTCACAGAAAACCGGTGTAAAACAGCGCCTTCGCCGTGTTTCGCCCTGTGAGTGAGAATACCAGAGGCCTGTATCCCAAACCCTCCCCGCACACACTCCCTATCATCCAAAGCCCTGTTAACGCACTTTTTACACCACAGGTACGTCACGGCAGTTCAGGCGACACGTCTGCTCTGTTGCCCTATATTCCATAAAAAAAAGAATACCTTCCCCAATCCTGTGTGTGTCCTAAGAGCCGACTAAGGGAGCACAATGTGACGTCTGGTCATCCTATAAACTTAGTGAAGCACTGGACAAAACCATTGCAAAGAGAAGCAAAAACTTGGAATAAGTCCCAATAGCTTCCCATCTCATCAGTATATTAGGCCGAAACCATATTTCTAATAAGAGGCCCTGTTCAACAGTCAACTGTTAATAACTGTTAACAGATTATAGTCAACTAAAATCTGTTGATAATGGTGCTGATTCAGTTGTTGTCATCACTAAATTTAAATTCACTTAAATTTGTTGTTGGTTAATGTACTTTAATCTCATTTGCTTATAGTTTATTTTTCTATTTTAAGATTTCACTGTACTTAGTTCAGTACCAAATGAAAATTGACTCTAGGTATACACTTGTTTGTTAGTAAAAAAACTAAACTAAACTATAATTGTAACAACTTTTAGTAATAATAAGGTAAGTAATTTAGTCTGCATGTCTTTAGATAACGTCTTAGTGTACTGCGACATGTCGAGTTTTACGTCACACATTACACGTTTTAAACGTTCAACATAAATGACAGATAGCATTTGAGATATCTAAAAATTGACTACAAGCAATCGAAAATTAAATATAAAATCCAATATAAAATTTAGTGTATTTTAGTGTAGTGAAATCACCAACAGAATTAGCACCAATGAGCATAAAAAACAAGTGTTGTTTGGTGAATACCCGAAAATTCAAGCTTTAAATTGAGGAAGCCATATAAAGGAAACTATAAATTTTATAGTACTTTACAAGAATAGATGTTACGATTAAGTGTCATTGTGGTTACCGGGGATTATCTCACTCGCCATTATGAAACGCAGCATTTTGTGTCATGTGACATCCAGGGATAAAAAGATGATGGATGCTGCATTGAAAGTTAAGAAGTTTTGGATATAACCCGGCTATCACATAATGGTTGGATGTTTTTTATCTTAAAGTATTAAACCCTGTTACAGTAAATTAAAATGAAAAGCGAGAGTATACACAATATCAATTTAATATAAGTTAAAGTAAAGGTAGAAAATACATGAAATCTTTAATTTTCTATCAGTAATAGTCGTCCAAAGTAGATTTTGACAATCTATATATTTTGTTTGAAACTAGCCGTGCCCTTATATATCAGGGTTATACTGATGAGAAATATAAACCAAAACCAAAATTAAAAACATTATTTTTTAATTTTTGTTTGTACCGGCCAATCTTTAAAATGGCTGATGATATAAGAAGTAAACTTGGGAACATTTCTTTTTATTTATATATATGTCGTAGATTCAAAAGGATTTAAACCTCCGTGGCTTATATCTTTATCTGCCATGTTATTTTTTTAATCGATCATTGCGCACATCTGGCCCGGGTTACGTCTCAGGAGCAAATGAAGTACTCTATTTACGTACACACTACTAACAGATGGTAGTTTCAGATATCGACAACTTCATAACAGACAGTCAACGTCATACAATAACATGAAGTTAACGACGCTTAAGGTAGTCTTGCCATTAAAATTGAATAAATAATCATTCAATTCTCCGACATATATATATAGCTACGACCCGCAAAGTTAAGCCGAGTTGTTGATGTAAAGATACAACAACAACCGCGGGCTGCAGCTAGTACACGTAAATTAATAGAAACAAACTGAGCGAGACGGATAAGTGATAGTAAGCATACCAAGATATGCTATTAAGGTATACAGGTGAAATGTAGTTTTTAATATGAACCACTTACCCTCTTCTTATTCAACAAAAAAATAACCACCGGACGGATATGATACAATTCACGAGTTACTTAGTTTTCACTTATATGGGCAGTCCTCAAAGATGTCTTTGTAAATCTAGTAACTATGAAAAGTAAATGACCTGCCTGAAATCAGTAGGAACAAAAATGTTTCCATTTTATTCAGGAAATCAAGTAATGTATAAAATAAAGGTACATAAACTTGATTGACAAATCCGAATCCGAAAAGCCATAACCTTTTCTGCAAAGCCGGATTAGGTTGGAACACAAATCAATATATAAGCCCGAAACAAAAACGTGAGATAGTGACGTGAACAACACTTCAGCACTTATATCTCTTCTGACGATTTTGTCGGTTCGGTTTCTTGTGAGTGTTGTACTATTCTCAGGAACATTATTCTGTATATTTTCTTACTAATAAAGAATTCCATTCCCATAACATCCCGCACTATCACTGCAAATAAATAACTATAGGGGCGCTACTACACTACTACATATCACATATGTCAGAGTGTGTTTAAGAACAATGTTATATATATATATATATATATATAATGCTCAGTACTTACTATTCACTCTGTTCTATAAACAAACGCATTAGATATCGAGTGTAGTGCCTCATTAACAAGGCCCAAAACCTACAACACATAGGAACCACAAACCTACATTGGTGACCTCGATGTAATTATTGCATGTGTTTCCTATACACTCGTCACCAGGTACTTTATGACGATTCGGTATTAAGACTAGTTGTCGAGACATTACTATGAAATGATTAGCACGTATAGTTTAAGCATTACGTATTGTGTATAGACAAACGAAAAACTTGTACTAAAGAAAGATTAATAAAGTCCTATTCATAGAATATAATTTCTTGAAGGAGATAAATAAAATACAACTTAAGTTGACTGAAAAATTTAATGACCCTTGAAACAATGAACTTTTCTTTAAATCGATCGTAACAATACTAATATTAGAATTTGTTTTTTTTTGATAGTGCAAGATTTCATTGTATTAAACAAATAAAATTGATATTAATATAATTATAATAATCTTTTCAAAAGTTTCAACTTCTACATTAACTTGGAATTGTGCATTTTCAATGAACTTTTAAAGCTACAGATTTTTAGGTTTCATTTCTGGATATTTGTGCAAAGTAATGAGGAAGTGGTCTATGAAAGCAGTTATATATCTTCCAGCTCTGGTGCACCGGTGCGGTATAAAGAACTAAATTGGGAAGTTATAAATTCGGAGATGAACGATTGACTCTTCTAAAGCAGTTCAATTTATTTTTGCTAGATGACGCTGAAATATATATTTTTTACTTGGGACTTCAGTCACGTCGCCTTATTCAAAAACAACGACACTAATGTATAAGACCAGAAAATAATTAGGTATCATGTAGTTCTTCACTACTCAACTGCAGAAGCACCAGCTCGTAGGTTAATATTGTACCAGCCATCTGTAAGAAAAATTAAAAATGATCTTTACAAGGTATAAAATTAAGTTCCTTCGCTGCCTGTTCGCTTAGATCTTTTTAATTACTCAAGGGGTTTCTATGAAGTTGTCAGTAATAGATTGATTGATTCAAGATGAAGATTTATATAGACAGTCGAAATAATTCAATAATTTTAGACTTCTATGCCAAGCCGGGCCTGGTCACTAGTAATAATATATAAATTAGTGAGACTTATTTATTGTTGTGACACCGTGGTGGTAGTTTTCACGTACAAGGGCCTAATCAAGAGGCTAAGTGCGAAAATGGCCCGGTAAAATAAACAAACCGTTGTGATAGCAAAGTACAATACTTGCTGATAAAACTAGTTCCCTAGTTATGTGGAAGTATTTCATCCCAGTGAGAGCCACTACATCATCATGTACTTGATCCAAAAACCTTTGAACCTATCAAGATAAATATTTCAGTTCCATAAAATTTTAAAAACACGTAAAATGCAATTTATAATAGAAATGTAAAATTCTTAGTAATCCGTTATCGAAAGTCAAACCCATTTCACTTTAATTACAAACTATTTATACTTGCAGTTAAAAATTCAAATTAAGTACTTATTTGACTACTTTGAAAAAATTATGCATTTATGGGTGCACTTAAAGACCGAATACAGTTCGGTTAATAGGAGGTTAAAAACAAGTGATTAATTTTAAAAGTTTTTTTACTTGTTAATAAAAAAAACACTTTAAGGCCTTTAATTTGATACCCATATTGGATGGGTTGCCCAAAAATGTGTAAGCCGACATTTTGTTACGGCGGCCATTTTGTTTTAAAAATAAAACCGATTATATGTGATTGCATTTTCATCAGAATTAAAGAATATTTCATATTTCAGCTTAATCGGATATCGGGAAGTGAATTTAAATTCAATGCAAGATTTGATCACGGGCAAAAAATCGGGACAGGTAAAAGTAAACTAACCTCCATCGAATAAGCGCAGGATGGAACTCTATGAAGTCCAGAAGCGGGCACCGAAGAGGCGACGTTCACGCTAGCTGCTACGAGACACATAGTTGTAAACCTCACTATCAAGAATGACAGCGAATACGTAACGTATATAGAACGCTCGTAACCGAGGAAGGGTCTGTAACATAACGCACATAAATCTATAAACAAATTATGATAATAAACTTCTCGAGTAAAATTGTTATATTGCACTGTTTGTTTCGCTACGGAATTATTAATTTGGAGTCCGGGAATTTATAAACAAATAATTCATCTTTTTGTTATTAATCGACTACTGTAATTTTGCGCTGAACACATAAACAGAAAAAATAAATATTAAAAGACAAACTGTAACTCAACAAAGTCAGCAATAGTCAATTTACAGTACTGTGTTTTTTTTAAGAACTTCTGCAAGTACCTTTTGCCACTTTTCATGTGTTATTCATATTATCACAAAAATATATGTTTACTTACGTATTGCGTCGCTGTGGACATATTTCTGAACTTTTATATTCTGGTTTTATACCATTACTGTAAGGAAAGGCAATGAAGAGATTTAAAATATCGAATGCATTTTTTTTTCTTTTGGATAAGAAGAGAAAAACAATAAAGCGCCAAACTTGTACTTACTCCAATACATTGAATATCTGCACACATATCCAGAAAAGGTTGGTAGCGAAAGACAAAAGTACGAGTCCACTGAACACGTCATCAAACCGTCTAATGAGACGAGTTGCTCGATTGTAGTCCTCTCGGAGAGTGGCCCAAATTGAAGGAGATAAATATTTCTAGAATAAGATTAACTGCGTACATTACAAATAGTAGTACAAGTTACAAAAAACAATAAATATTTATTTTTTGCATTAGTTACGATATTGGGATCTTTAGCCATTCCAAATTAAAAGTTAACAAAATTTTATCGTCAAGAATGTAACTTAAGGTCAAATTTTTTAAATGTTTTTAATTCATAATACAAACCTTATCAGCTACGCACAAGATTTTTTTGTTAATCTCCGTTAGAATAGACGCCAAGTATAAACTTATACAAATGATGTAGATATCCGAAAAAGTCCAATTTGCTGAAGTAAATATATTATTTACCTATATGTAAATAAATACAAAAGTTAGTGAAGAAGGTGAAATCGTTAAAAAACAATTAACCCGGCATCATTTTAGCCTCTAAACAGAACTTTGCCGATGTGGCTGGGTATATTTAACCGATATACGTTATTGTACACTGTATCAAGCTTCTGTCAACACTATTATAGTTTTTTACATTGGAAAATTAGTTATACACATTACTTATAAAAAAATATCATTTATTTAGTACAGAATAAGCATATTACAAAAAAACTAAAGTTTCTCTCCTGAAATCAAATGTTAGAACATGATTTTAAAAAATCTTATAAAATAAAAAATAATGACCATTTTATTAGATTAGATTAGATTAGACACAAAACATAATATTTTGATATATGTATATATAGAAAACAACGCTTCCTTCATTGCCTTGACTTCGCTCTGACTTTGTCTATTTACCCTTCGTCATGCGCGCTCTTTATAGACGCGCATACTCCGCCGTAGATGTAGCAGCACTTAAACGAATATTACGCACAATGAGATCCACATCAACCTGCGCATTTTGTTTTTAAGTTATGAGGGTTTTTAAATCCGGTCGGTATTAGAGACCCGGCAACAATGGCGTCAGGTTCATTTTCACGAAACATCGATCAAGAATAAATTTAACATAAATAACTCAAAAAGTATCACTATCTTAAATGTCTCTAAATCACGATGAATGCATGAATGAATGCATCGTGAATAATAACCACCAGATAACTAAAATCAAAATGGAGATTTTCGAAACTAAGCTTAAGTAACGTCTAATATACTAATCTCATGTACAAAAGATTCGTTGTTGGAGTGACAAAGAAGCTTTAGTTAGCCATACATATATCTACATCAAAGAAGAAGAAAAAAATAAGAAGAAACTCACCTTTAGGAAAAATAGTTTTAGTTACTGTCCTAGTATTTAAAAACAATATTTTTTTTTATAATGGCGTCAGTCCCAGTTCTCATATGGACACTTTTTTTCGTGTGAAAACCCCCTCGGCCCTTCAACCCACCGGGGTTTGCGGCGGTGCGGTGTGTCGAAATCGAACCGACTAAAACCACACGGCTTGCCACTCTGCGCCTGAGACGGAAGGGATCCGGGAACTGCTTTATTACGATATCCGCACCCGTCCCAGCGCCTGCTTTTACTGTAGCCGTCACCTTCAGCTGGTCACTCTCTATTTAGGCAACGTGCGGTACACGCGTACCCATATAGACATTTAATCAATCCTTACAGTTAGTGGGAGTACTAAACTCGACAGTAAACTTTCTGCAGAACTTAGATTTTACCTACAATCTAATAAAGTTGTGAAGATTTGTTGGCAGTTGCTCCGTGTAAAAAATTAGATATATAATAATAAATAGATTTGGATAGGATTTGGAGGCAGAAGAAGCAGAAGATTCTTTTTGACAAATGTTTAACGTCGATTCAATCTATAATTGCTGACTCCTCTATTATTTTCTACTATTTTATTGTGCCTACGTGACTTAACGCTGGAATGGCGCCATTTTTATATATTTCGTCAGCTTTAATAGTATTTACATTTTTAGAATGGCAAATTGACTAGTACCTGTGGTAGTGACAAACGATTGAAAAACTCTGACGAAGGCATGACTAAACTATTTAATTAGTAATTTTGCGCTGTCTGTATCATTTTCACTAACGATTAAGGATATTAAAAATATTTCATATACCTGTAACACAATAGCGGTTGGTATATTGTAAGGAATACCGATTTCAAAGACTGCTGGATCACCGTTCAAAACGATTATCTCAAAGGTATCATAATTTAATGTTGCTGCACATTCGATTACTTCTGATATTTCCCACATAGAATACACTACGTATTCCACTGAAAGAAAAACTTGCAATATTAATTTAAGGAATTTACTTTATTTTCCTGTGTTTTGCTCGCTATGTCTAATCGAAAGTAAGGTTGGACGTTAATTTCATTTTGTTGCGCCGATTCAAATTAGTTCTTATTTTTCTATTTTTTTTTATTTTAATCTAATTTACAGTATTTATTTACACAGCTTAAAACTCGTCTCATTGCATCGTCTTTCTTGTTATTTTTTTTTGGAATGAAAAGTGAATTGTTCAATATATTAATATATTACCGCCGTTTATAGTTTGTATTTTGTTTACGAATCGTGCTAAGTAAGTTGTATGATAATTTTAATAAATAAATAAATATTTCGGACATCTTACACACAACACCATCTAGTCCGAAGATAATCAGAGCTGGTATTATCAGTACTAGACAACTGATATAAATACACATATACTTTTTTTCGTACATACTTGCATATTATACATAGAAAACACCCGAACTCCGAAACAAATATTTGCAGGTCTTACTAACATTTGGTCCGACCGGGAATCCAACCCGAGACCTCAAGCACAGCAGTCGCATAGGCTACATAATAATATTAATACGGAATAAGACAGATTTTGGAAGGCTCAAGAAGGATGTGCAAGTCTTTGTCATAGGGAGGAGTAGGACTGAGAATGCTACAGTTTGAAAAGGACCAGATGGTATAGCCTTACGTCCTTTCTTTGATTTAAGAGATCATGAAGACGGACTTATCAACGCAAATTACTATTTAGATAATACAAACTTACCAATAGCTAAAATCAAAAATACTATGGAAATAACGTTGCACTGAAAACTGATACTTTTATTGATGTATTTTTCCAGATTGCAGTTGAATATTTCATTTACTAACATTTGCCATTTACTTGCGATTCGGACAAAAATGATCGTAGTGCATAAACTTGCCAAGGAGAGACACCAATATACTGCAAATATTGTCGAAAAATTTTGTAAGCATTTAGTGATTCATTTAGTGTGTGAAACCACTTTAAGCATTTGAAATGAATTAGGCCTGATTCTTCGTATTATTTTAACATTGACAATCAATACGCTAACAATCTACCTAGAGCCTATTGATTTTGATACTACTTATCAAGATGCCAACATTCCTAAGCAGTATGATAACTACGTGGCTGGCTAATTTAAGCTAAATAGCATATGAACATATGAATCATAAAAGTATATTAGTTTGATTTGTGCCAAAAAGAAAAAAGAAGATGCTACCTCTTCTTGATTCTTTTCTATAATTTTTTAATCTATTTTCATTCTATTTACCAGTAACTACTATTCTACTGCTATTAACTTTAAAGAAAGCTAAAACTGTTTTTACCTCTTCCTTTAAAGACCATGTTAGGTACTCACCGAGAGATTTTATAGACACACCGGAAGCTAAAATCTTATACACAGAGACGAGTGCTACAAATGTTTGCACTGTTGCTATTATAACCGTATATATAAACCTCCATGAGTAATATCTAAACCTGTAATAAAGCATGACAAAAGTTTTAGTCAATTTCCTACATATTCGTCAAATAAAATTTCAAAACTTTTACAAATTAGCACATTGCTACTTTATACATGATTGAGTTATGGGGGCTGGAATAAAGCTTATCATAATTTATTGAGCTTTTTTCTTGTTTATAATTTGGTTCATTTGCAATATAATACAATTAAAATACCAGTGTTTACCTTATTTTTGTAATATCATGATTCCATATTGCTGTGACTGGATTTAAACCCACAACCTGCCCGAAAATAAGTAGTAATTTCATTGATCTTTGAAAAGTGACAAACGGAGTATTTTCTTTGTCATTGTTAACATTGTTTTTATACTTTTCATCGCGATCTGAAATTTTCTCAATATTTAAATCCAATCTTTTCTTATTTTCAACCCAACTTCTGAAATCATTTTTTAAATTGGAGCTTCTGAAAGTAAAATAATGTAGCCAGAAAACGATAAACGGGTTATGTAGTAAAATTTTACAGTTTTTGATTGCGAACTTACTCTGGTATATCTGGTTGCAATTTTAAATTAACAACGTTTAAAGCACTTGTATAGCCTGTAAATAAGACTGATTAATATTAAAATTATGTGCATGAAAAAATATATAATTATTTTTATGGTATGAGGGGACAAATGAACAAATGGGTCGCTTATCGGTTTGTAGCCGCCCGTCGGCAACTGCAATTCAAGAGTAAGACAAGAGATTTTCAAAAAGACCGTGATATGCCTTTTTTTTACGTGTGGAAACCCCCTCGGGCCTTCACCCCACCGGGGCGGGGCGGTGTGTCGGAATCGAACCGACTAAAACCACACGGTGTGCCACCCTGCGCTTGAGACGGGAGAGATCCGGGAACCGCTTTCTTACGCCATCCGGACCGTGATAAAGCCTATGTCAAGCTAGCCTATTAGTGTCTAAACATAGCATAGGTAGCATGCATAGAGTGGGTACAGTTCTAAATGTAATTTTGAATGGAAACTTCTTATGAAAATTGAAATTGTATGTTGCCTCTACCTAAATATCTGTGACTGTTTAATTCAGTATCCATATTCAATGACACAGTAATGTCACTTCGCAAGCAAATGTCAATTAGTACTAAACTGCCATCTTGTTTTTGTGACATTATAATAAATTATTTTAGATATGTTGTCGTATCCATCATGTTATGAATATTTTATCGAACTGTCTGCTGAAGCGTGAACGATTTGATCTTTGTAAACAAAAATATGACGGTGTGAGTATGACAATCGTTTGTTTTTGACGTTTGATTGAGAATATAACAATGGTAAGCGGTAAATTTAATTTTAAAATACGTAGTAACTTACTTTACTCAAAGTACTTTTTTATTTGAAAATAAATATACATTGTAACTTATATGCCAGAGTAAAAAGTAAAGCCTATTGTACCAATTTGAATATTGTTATGATAATTTTGAGTTTACTAGTATTAGTGTAGTGTATTTGCAAATGTCTGAGAAAAACATAACCCGTTTTTTGTCCTTATTTGTTTTACTATTATTTAGCTAGTAAATTATAGTCTAAAAACAAAAAAACCTACTTCAACAATTATCGAACCAATGAGTTATTAGGTATGATTAGCTGAAATACGAGCAATTAAGCAGTATTTTACCACTACCAGTTTGTCCAGCTTTTATGTAGCAAAAATACTGAAAAAAAAATATCTTTGGTAAAAAAACAAAAAAATTCACAATATAAAATAACACAGATTTATAATTATCATCAGAAATAAATATCTACCTTCAATATTCAACGTTTTGTCACCAATTAAATATACAAATATATTTCGAAATCAAATATTCTGAAATGGGTCAAAACAAAACAACGCTAACCATAAACAATACCACCCATAATTATGTTGGGACAATAAATTGTATACAATATACAATTTTGTACTTAAATTATTTGGAAAGATAATTTAAATCACTTCAAAGGCAAAGCGATCTAAATTATATTTCCAAATAATTTAGATCACAATGCCTGTATTTTTATCAAACGTACATATGCATTATCTAGCCCATTGAAAGTTATCCTTAACGTGTTATTTGTAGTAGTAAAACTACAATTTTAAGCCATTTGATGCTCGCGTTCCACTTTTATGATACTCGAAAAGTATTAAAGTAATCACAAAAAATAAAAATAGTTACTAGGTCGGGTAGGTGTAGTATTCCACTTGATGTATTGGACTTGCCTTCGTGTATTTCTTGAGTTAGAAAATTGTTTTCTATTTTATCAGTATGTAATTGTACTATTTTTATAAACTGATTAATACTCTGTCTGTAAATATTAAACGTCTCCATTATAATTTGTTCATTATGTTATTACATATTATTTGACGGTTTACTTAAAAAATAGAGTAGTTTTTATTAATGTTTCATTTAATTATTTCTAATCTAAGCAAGACAGAAGGAAGCCCCCTTTTTGAATTTCTTTTTTAGTTATGTAGGAATACAATTTCAATATTTATTCAAAATAAACATAATATAAATTCTTTCGCAGCAAAATTACGTAAAGAAAAAATCCTATAGCGTATCTAACTAGATATTTTTAACAGCAGCACTACACGATCTGGCCTTCATGACTTCAGGGAGAAAACGTCAAGAAAGGTGGCTACCTGCTACAAAACAAGCTGAGGTCAGCTCTATTGTTATTTCTTTCATAGTGTACAAAGGGGGGGGCTGTAGGGCTATGCTCGGCGTTACTCTAAGGGATCGCATCAGAAACGAGGTGATCCGACAAAGAACCAGGGTCATCGATGTAGCCCACAGGATTAGCAAGCTGAAGTGGCAGTGGGCTGGCCACATTTGCCGAAGAACCGATAACCGTTGGGGTAAACGAGTTCTTGAGTGGAGACCGCGTCTCGGCAAACGTAATGTAGGACGTCCACAGGCCAGGTGGAGCGATGATTTGCGCGGGACGGCTGGCAGGAGCTGGATGCGAGAGGCCATAGATCGAACTAAGTGGCGTGAAATTGGAGAGGCCTATGTCCAGCAGTGGACTGCGATAGGCTGATGATGATGATGATGATGATGATGTATAAAGACGACTCCATGGACAACTAGATTATAGAGAGCCCTCTTCTTCTCCTCTAAAAAGTAAATCTCTCTGTGTAGTGATATAGATTTTAGCACTTGGTTATCATTTCTAATATTATGTAACTTAGTCTTGGATCAGAACAAAATGTGCTTTCTGATTGAGTAGTAGCAAGACTCCCTATTAAAGTGTTCTTCTTCCTGATAAATGGCAAGCTGTAGCTGTATGTCGACAATTCTTCCGCCGTCGAGAAATAGTCGGGTTTTGCGCAAAAACCAAATGGAATATTATGTTCATACTATATACTAAACTTTAGTTTAATTGCTTAGTATAATATCAAAGGAAGCCCAGCAAAGGTCCCGTATCGAATAGCTGTAATTTGAACCCCTCGAACATTAACTCCATTGGTCTAAAAACTTTGTCGATCAAAATTGAACTCGTTTCACATCAATAAATATAATGAATAGAATTGCCTATGTATTTGTTTTCTTACAGGATTTTCTACCAACAATGGATAGTATCTTCAAAATTGCACGCTTCTTTGGCATAACTAGTTATGGTTTCACCATAGCTTTCTCTTGGAGTTTTATTTTGTTTCTGATGTTGGTTACTATGGAGGCTTTTGCTATATGGAAACTTGTGCGAGTTTTAACAGGATATAGCACATCAGAATTCGGCGGTATTTTTTTTTTACATATTTGCTAGAAATTCATTAATTAGACAGTATTCAAATATATTTTGTTACTTAAAAGATGTATTTAAGACCAAAAATTTACGTTTTCATTTAAGTATCACAGCGAAAGAAATTTCAATATTTCACTATAGTATGCACAGAAGTTAAGAAATGCAGTAAAATTGGATAAAGTTAAATAAAAAACATATTTTTCAGTCCGCGAAGGCACTAAAGTGCATGAAGTTATAAATAAATAAATAAATCTTATTAGACCCTTGCCATCTAAAACGAAAACTAGTGATTGGGCATAAGAAGCAGTGACTTAGAAACATAAAGCAATGGTTTTGGTAAAATAATTTATGTACGTTTTTATTTTCAAGCCCAATTTGTTTTCAGGTGGCATGGTATCAACTCGTCTATCAGGTGTCATATTTTATGCAAATGCATTAATGTCATTACTTTTATCATCAAAATTTGTCCATGATTGGCAGAATATTTCGGCATCATGGTTACATATAGAAAATGCAGGTGGTTTGAATTTGCCATCGGATGTGAAAGTTAAAAGAAGAGTTATTTTAGTTTCAAGTTTGGTAGCCTCGTGTGCATTTAGTAAGTTTATTTTCATTATACCTAACCTGATTATTAGAACTATTACACTCTTGGTCACTCAAAGGTTGTAACGTTCAGTGAGTTGATATTGGAAATTCTACAAACTGAACGCTCGCCGTCAAGCTGGATGGATTAAAGTAAAAATAAGAAAGATATCGAATTTTGAGATATAGTTCTCATCAATTCGTAGTCTTAAATTTAAACTGAATGAATGTAATAAGTTTTTTCTTTTATTATTTAATGAAGGTTTAACTAACTATCACTTGATACATATTTTTATGGTTTCTTAAGTTTTATGCGCTTATTAATAGTAATTTAGCACTTATGCTCTATCTATGTAAACTAAACTGGTTTCATATTTTTTAGTCGAACACATGCTAAGTATGATGTCAGCAACAGATTTTAACATCCCTCCTGGAGAATATTTTAAAAAATACATTTTGAGTTCTCATTCATTCGTTTTAAGACCTAGTAAGTCAATAACATATATGATCCTTCAATTTTTATATCTTCTAAGACTGTTACCGTACTTAGAAATTTAAAAAATATTGTTCTTTTACTCTTACTGTTTTATATTTTATTATCTTTATTGTATACTAATATTAAATGAAACCGTTTTAGTGAACTACAACTTATGGATTGGAATACTCATATTTTTACTAAGCAAACTAGCTACCGCATTATGGAACTTTCAAGACTTGATTATAATTCTCATCAGTATAGGACTTACTTCCCGCTACCACAAATTGAATCTCTGTGTTTATGAAGCAGTTAAAACAGAAATGTTATACAAATACACCAAAAAGGTTAATTTAATTTATTTATGATTTTTATTTCCTTACAACTTTGACGGATCAATTGACGTATTACGTTCATGAGTGTTTCTGCTTTCATATGTTACAGTTAGGACCTAATGTCCATCCTAAAATACATACATGGCGTCGACTCCGAGAAGCTTTTGTACGTCAAGCAAGATTGGTACGCATGGTGGACTCTAAACTGGGACCCTTGGTGTTGCTGTCGAATATCAACAACTTTTATTTTATATGCATCCAACTTCTCCTTGGGAGTCAGTAAGAAATAAATAAAATTACTAGCTACTGAGGTGGCAGAACCAGTAAGTCATAAAGACCGACTGGTATTGCCTCCTCAGGATTCATAATTATTTTTAGTTTAAGTACAGGAGAAGGCTATGTTAGGACGAGCGAGCTAAAAGCGAGACGGCTAGACTAAAAAATGTAGCAAGTTTTGCATAGGTAAATTGCAATGAACCTGTAGATACCATCCTTATAAAAGCTTTTCAGAAGGAATTAGAACAAGGACAATTACCTTTCTTGCAAATATAACTATAATTTATAATAGAAAGGGAAAAGAAGTAGGTTTAGTATAAGTATAGAATTTTTTTCTATGGAAAAGGGGGCAAACGAGCAAACGAGCAGACGTATCGCCTGTTAGTAAGCGATTACCGCTGCCATAGGCACTTGCAACGCCAAAGGCGTTACAAGTGCATTGCCAGCCTTTAGGGACAGGGAGAGGGGTTGAGATATGGGTCTCCGATATTCTCATTCGCATGGTGAAACACAGCGCAAGCGCTATTTCAAACTGGTTTTCTGCGAGGCCGTAGTATCGCTCATGCATGCTGAAGCGTGGCTCTGCCACGGTCTTTAACTATAAAGTATACTTCTACATTTTGTGGTCACTCTCTGCTTCATAGGTTAAAGCGTTTAAAAAGCTTTTGTATCACAAACAAATTCATTTATTCAAAATAATCTGGATTTATATAAAATAGCTGTCAAACGCGAGACGTCATGGGAAGCTATTGTTATTGTAAGCTGTTATAAGTCTTTAGTTACATTTTTATAAGTGTTAATAAAATATTTCTTTCTAAACAGAGGCAATGATAGTACCATAAGTCATGCTTACCATCTTTTGTCATTGGGCTGGCTGATTATCAGAGCATGCAGTGTGGTTTTAGTGGCTGCGGAAGTACATATTCATTCGAAAAGGGCTTTGAGCTTGTTAAGCTCTTGCCCGAGTTCTGCTTACAATGTTGAGGTACCTTTATAGTTTTCTATATTATAATAAACAGTATTATTTATGTTTATATTGGAATATTTGAATATTTTACTCATAATATTTTCGTTCATTTTTACATATAAGTCGAAAAGACAAAGTTGAGTGACAAGAACTTTCTGACATTGAACGAATTTTATACGAAGTACTAGTATACGAAGAACTTTCTAACTAATTATATGTTAAATGGGGAACCGATATAATATATCTTGTGTTGTCGAAAATACGTACATCCAAATAAAGAAATTCAATAAATTAAAATTAACATAGGTAATTCCTCGTCAACCATTTTGTTTCAGTAACGTCCTGCGTAACAAGTTAGATATTTTCACCTGTTCTTGGGTTCCAGTTAGTTTCAAAATTCGAGATTTGATAGGATGATTTGTAACTTTAATTTCATATAATTTTAAATATTACGAAATGCAAATATTACCATAAAACTTTTTTTTTTCAGATAAAACGTTTACAATATCAACTGACTCACGACTTTGTAGCTTTGTCGGGAATGGGTTTCTTTTCACTGAGACGAGTATTGTTATTGGAAGTAAGTATTACAATATTATATATATATATATTATTTAAGCTTTTATAATTTTGGTCCTAAAAAGTTAAAAAATACAGTTTATACTCATGTATGTATCAACATATTCTATGGAAGTTATTCGACAATCATATTTAAAGTTTTAGTCATAATTACATTTAAAAATTTATCCGCGAGAGAACCAGGCTCGCGAGGAATGGGCCGGCTTGACTGGAGTGAAAACACGGCCTCAAAGAAAATCGGTGTGAAACAGCGCCTGCGCTGTGTTTCACCGAGTCAAGTGGATACCGGGCGCACATACACTAATCCCTCCCCTATCCCGACCCCTATCCCCCTCCCTATCCTTCAAAGGGCGGCAATGCACTTGTGACGTCGTGGGACAGCTTAGAAGTGACGACAAAATGTTGAATTTATTGTTTTTTTCCATGTATCTTGCTAAAGAGGTCTCTTGGCCGTGCACATGACCCATCAATTTTCGACACGGGCCCGTTATCTATTATTTTGTGTTTATAATTCCATGAACACTGTAATGGTTTTTTGTTTTAGGTGGTTGCTGCGATAGTAAAATACGAGCTGGTTTTGATTCAATATGATACTTAAGTTAAAAATTAGAGAGATTTGTACAACTATTATTTGAATAAAGTAATACAAAACAGTGAAGTTTTTGTTTTATGAATCATTAATATAAATTTTGATTTTCTGTGTCAACAAATGAGATCAATTTAACAAATTCCATATTTAATTTAATAAATCTAATCTTAGTAGTTTAATTTAGTTCTAAAATAGGCGTTCTTAGTCTGTATATTCTTTGTGTCTGTTTTGCATACTTTTCATAAATATGTGCGCTTAAAGATGACACAGGGTATATTCTTAAGAGGTCCGGATGGCGTAAGAAAGCGGTTCTCGGATCTGTCCCGTCTCAGGCGTAGAGTGGCAGACCATGTGGTTTTAATCGGTTCGATTTCGACACACCGCCCCGCCGCAAACCCCGGTGGGGTGAAGGCCCGAGGGGGTTTCCACACGTAAAAAGAAAGGATATATTCTTAAGAGAATCGTCTCTGTTTCATTATTGAAAACAATTAATTTTAAATTTATAACTTTGATAAACAGTGTTAACACTTGATATTTCAAGCAGTAATAAATCACTGATTAGCATCTATCTAAAACACTTTTGATCGTTAATCTAAATAAAATCAGACAAACAAATAGAAAGCAATACACACGTTTGCACTTTTTAAAATCACACATTAAAAATCTTGGAAACGCCACAAGGTATGAATATCCTAAGGCTTACTACTAAACTTATTAGCAGAACCGACTCTTCATTACTTTGATTCTTGATAAAAATTCAAACAACATTTTATTCTAACAACAGTGTACAAACAGTGACATATTATATTTCCAAGTCCTCCAGTTTTTCTTTCAGCGGGTTCCAAGACAGTTTATTTTTTCCTGAGACTTCCTGAATGTCATCTGAATGTCATAACTCGATGTGTTCGTGGGTCACTGCTCTTGATACTCATGTACAAGAGTCACAGTGATGGAAGTGTGAGTGGGAATAGTTTAAAGGGATTTAAACAGTCTAAAAAAATATATTACTGGAATGATTAGTGACTACCACAGTGTGTTATTGTCGTACTCAAAAATATGAATAATTTGACTAATTACTAAAATTAAAAAAAATTCAAAGAATATTTTTTAAGAAATAGGGGCTAACGAGCAGATGCTTAATGATAAGCGATTACCGCTACTCATGATACTCATAACGTCAAAGACGTCACAAGTATGTTGCCAGTTTTTGGGGGATGGAGGGAGGGATTGAGATATGTGCCTCCGATATCCTCACGCACTCGTTGAAACACAGCGCAGGCGCTGTTATACACCGGTTTTCTGTGAGGTTTTGATATCACTCCAGTCGAGCCGGCCTGTGCATATCTTGAAAGCGTGAAAATATCTAAAGATTACTTTTTAAGTTAAAATAAAAGAAGATTTTTTCACAAAATTGTTTTATTTCAAAATGTTGTGCTATAAACAACGAAGATAAATATAAATGAAGCGGATAGTGATAAGAATTTTTTTATAAATGCTTTGAAGTATTTTTTTAACAACATTACGTATATACGCAAACGCATTAAGAATAAACATCCCGTGTCGCGGGGAATTTCACAAATATACACGTAGATACAAAGAAAACCCAGACTCACTACAACAATTCGTGGATTACACGAAGTGTTGTGCCATATGGGATTTGAACTACAACACCTTGGCGCAATGAAAAGCTGCGTGGTGAACGCTTAAACCACCAGGCCAAACGTGCAGCCATCGTAAAGTTAAACTAATAGAAACGTTAGATCCAAGCGTCAACCGCAGTTATATTATTGGAAGTTGATTCATCTTCGAAATATGTCTTGGTGAACTGCAGCAGCACCAATTCATATGTTATTATTGTGCTTATTGCCTGAAACAATACAGTATTTCAAATAATATTATTGAATGGCTTTATAATTCTACTAGTTTTTGCACGCGGTTTTTGTCAGTTATCGTGGCAAAGAGTAGCCTACGTCCAGTTCAAAGTATCTCAATGTGGAAATATATTAAAATCGGTGTAGCGGTTGGGCAAAAGCATGACAGACAGACAGAGTTACTTTCGCATTCATAATATAAGTGTGGATGTTGAAACAATTTTTGGTAATTTAGTGATTTTAGTACTTATTTTAACTTTTAATGCGCCAGTACTCAAATCGTATTTCGAACGTAAACACTGATTAGCAAAAAGTTTCTAATATTTTAAAATGTCATCCACAATTTATTGTTTGTTACGTGTACCTGTTTCTACTTTATATATTCAAACTCAATCTTAAAAGTTTGACCACATCAATGCTAAAACAATGTATCGAATATTAAATAGCATTAGTGAAAATTTATTACGACTATTAAAAAAAATATTATGACGCACTTGTAATATAGTATTTCTAGTGACGTAGAACAACTTTCCGCTGAACGCTACCGTCGTATAGCGAAGTATTAATTGGAATCTTTGAACCTGAAATAATATGAAAACATTGTTAATAAACAATTAAGTGTCAAAGCAAACAACAAAATTTGCCAAAAATATGATGCAAATTATTCTGAAAAAAAACGGCCAAATGCGATTTGGACTCGCACACAGAGGGTACCGTACAAACCTGTGGGTATATTATATTATATAATTAAAAGTTTATGATTATTTTTCGTCATCATGGCAGAGACGCTGCACGACCTGGCTGACTCTTCTGTGCGCATCGGCCTACGGATGAACTTGGACAAGACCAAGTTCATGTTCAATGAACATGTACTACCGGAACCGGTTGCGGTATACGGTGCCGTTCTCGAAGTTGTTCAAAACTATGTATACCTCGGGCAGGCTTTGCAGTTAGGTAGAAACAGCTTTGAGGACGAGGTGAACAGAAGAATCCAGCTGGGTTGGGCAGCGTTTGGGAAACTTCGTCGGGTCTTCTCATCGTCGATCCCACAGTGTCTAAAGACGAAAGTCTTCAATGCGTGCGTCCTACCCGTAATGACATACGGAGCCGAAACGTGGACACTTACGGTTCGACTGGTCCATAAGTTCAAAGTCGCTCAGCGTGCTATGGAGAGGGGCTCGGCGTTTCTCTAAGGGATCGCATCCGAAACGAAGTGATCCGACAAAGAACCAGGGTCATCAATGTAGCCCATAGGATTAGCAAGCTGAAGTGGCAGTGGGCTGGTCACATTTGCCGAAGAACCGATAACCGTTGGGGTAAACGAGTTCTTGAGTGGAGACCGCGTCTCGGCAAACGTAGTGTAGGACGTCCACAGGCCAGGTGGAGCGATGATTTGCGCGGGACGGCTGGCAGGAGCTGGATGCGAGAAGTCATAGATCGAACTAAGTGGCGTGAAATTGGAGAGGCCTATGTCCAGCAGTGGACTGCGATAGGCTGATGATGATGATGATGATGATTTTTTTCCTTAGCCTTTGTTATAAGACGTTACTTCGTACCAAATTTAAAAATTCTGAGTTCACGGGAAGTATCCTATAGGCTTTGATTCCCTTGCAAGTGTCGAAAATTTGCAAGAAAAAACGGGTGTATCTTTTTATTGTGTTGGTTTAGATGTCTCATTTTTTCACAGCTCCAAGAGACAGTAAACCTCAGTATTTGATATGATATTTTGAGCTTGATACCTCCACCTGTTCCGGAGAAAAAGAGTCTTCACAGACAGACGGACAACAAAGTGATCCTATAAGGGTTCCGTTTTTTCCCTGAGCTACGAAACCCTAAAAAAACAACAATACCTCCAGATCATACTCTTCAGGTTGTACGCTGTACACTGCTAATACAGGCTTTTGCGCCGCATTGTGCACGTTGGCAGCAAACAAGGATAGCAATGTAAACCTCAGGATTAAGAACAAGGAGGCGCTGTAGTAGGCGACGATGTATTCTAGGCTTGCCAGAATGCTACATGTAAATAAATCTAATATTAGTTTCACAATAATAACTTGAACTATGTGTATATAACTTTAATTATACACGTACTCCTTCTTAAAAGGCCGACAATGCACTTGTGACGCCTCTGACGTTGCGTGTGTCCATGGGCGGCGGTAATCGCTTACCATCAGGCGATATGTCTGCTTGTTTGCCACCTATATCATAAAAAAACTTTGTTCTCTCTCATGCAATCTATTATTTCTGGACGACAGATTATTTGTACCTTTACCAAATTTCATCGAGTACAATATTTTTATTTCATCACGATCCACTCAGTAGTTAATAAATCTAAGTATAAGAAATAAATATAATTATTTTACAATATCATCAGACAAAATACACTGCAAGACTTAAGGCAATTTAAGAATACCAAATTATTTAACGGATTTTTCTATTTTTAACTAAAAATAAATAGATTCAAAAAGACCGGGATGAGGAAAATAATTTTAAAAGAACCTGGATGTCAATATAAGTATATTGATAAGGCAAAAATTCCTTATTTACTGAAACTTTATTTATAAGTATAATAATAACTAAAAGCGAGACAATAGTTCATACTTTACACTTATGAATAATCTTGACGCAAGATTAAGGTTCGATTTGTTAATTTACTTAGTTCATTTATTAAATGTAGTTCTTTATTTAAAATACATATTCCTCTCACCTCCTGCTTTTTTCAGCATCACAGTTCTTGAAATTGAAATTTATAATAGATCTACTGCAAAGAAAGAACATATTTAAAATGTTGTCCGAAATTAAGAAAATGTATTATTTAAAATACACAAAGTAACCTCTATCAGAAACACCTTTATCAGCTAATAAATTAATATTCCGAACATTTAACACGAAAGCTAGTCCCAAATTAAATAGAGCTTGTAGGATAGGTACTTAGACAACTGATATGAATGTATATATATATATATTTTGTAAATACCCACACATTATTCATAGAAAACACCCAAACTTTGAAAGAAATATTTGGTCTGATGCGGGAATCGAACCCACCAGCGCCACCGACGCAGTTAAAAAGTTGTCGAAAATGGTCGAAGTGATTGACAAAGTATATAATTTTAACTAGATATTAGTAAAAACGTATATATTTACTGCAACAAAACGAATAACTGAAGACAGATGAAATATATATCACCGAAGAAAGACAAAAGAGTAAAACTGCTCAGTTGCTCATCTATTTCCTTTACCAGTAGTGCTAATTTTGAGTAATGTTCTCGTAGTTGGCCCCATGATATTGCAATCTAAAACCATATAACATGCAAATTTGTATCCAGTTGATAAATATATTAAAAGTTAAAATAAGATGCGATACGTGCAGACGTGGAATCTAATTAAATCATGAAAATCTGAATTAAAAGAAAAAACAACATTTGACAAATAACCAACCATTTACAGCAATTTCACTAAAATTTAAAAGTTAGAGCGAATACCCAAATAAATTATTAAAGAATATACTTCATTGCACTATAGATAAACTTGACTCAACTATTGATTAATACTTTCAGATAAAATGACAAACATATTTTACATTTTAACATAAGACACATAAATATAAGTTGTAATTACGTACATTGTTCTTCCTTGAATAAATAACCTTGTTGAGCTTGTAAAAATGAGAAGTTATATAAATGCTACAGCAAATTGTTAAAATATCAACATAGCAGCTCAATACTGATGTTTGGAAATTAAAAATCTGAAAAATAAACACTTTTTATAGGACGATATTTTACAATGCTGAACGGTTAATTAATGTGAACAAATCCCACTTAACATAACTTTTGTGATGTTATTAGGAGATGCGGACTCTTAGATATGAGTCAACTAAAATTATAGAAATTCACAGAGTTACATACCGATGATATAGCATAAGTGGTATATTTCTGCAATTCTATCGAGAATAGTTTATTATTGGTTTGGATTTTTTAGTTTTTCATATTGTGCCCTGCCCTGCTCGACCGGCGTACCACGGCCTCCCAGAAAACCGGTGTGAAACCGCGCCTGCGCTGTGTTTCACCGAGTGAGTAAGGATATTATACTATACGGAGGCCCATACCCCACCCCTTCCTCCCATCCCCCCTTCCTGTCCCGGATTCCAAGGCCTGAAACACACTTGTGATGACTCTGGTGTTGCGGGTATCCATGGGCAGCGGTGGTCGCTTACCAACAGGCGTTAGATCTGCTCATTTCACCCCTATTCCATAAAAAAATCATGCAAAATTTACTCAAAAGTTACTAACTACTTTAAAACTTTAATGCTCACCAAAGTTAAAGCTGCTATTAAATCACTGTATGGTACGTAGTCAAAAATAAAAAACAATCTCAGTTTCACGAATGTTTCAAAAATTTCACTGCTTGAGTAAATTGAATCAGAATCACATTCAATAATTAAATTTATAGTAAAGTTGACTGATAAACCGTGTGTCACTACAACAAAATAAAACGGAATTCATTTGTCCCGACGCTGTTGGATGAAAATCTAGATTGAAACATGTCCGTATAATTCTATGTGTACTGAAAATTATATTAATAATTATCCACATACTTTGATGTTAATAATAATGAAATGTTATGAAGCTTTGCATCTTTATTTCTTAGTAAAATATCATATTTCTTCAATACCATTTGGAGGATTTGGCTATAATTTTGTCTTGGCCATGGATTATATAAGGTTTGTCTCAAGTTTTAGAGAGGGAGAGAGAGAGTGAGTTATTATTCTTCGTAGTTTGCTCTCTTAGTCGGCTTTTACGAGACCCGCAGTGTGAATAGGATTAGTAATATTCTATATTCTTAATCTATCACAACCATGTCGGGCGCGATTTATTCAAACCTCATATACTATTTTTAATAAATAAATGTAATTTATGCTCAACAATTTAAAATTGACAACTGCATACCCAAAAACATTACTATCATTATAATTGCAATTATATTTGTTTTTCTAATAACATGTCTATCTAGCTTCAATAAAGTCAGGCTTTGTTCAGTTTCTTCAGCTAGTTTCATCAATTTAGACCAGCATTTAGCTAATCTTACTAATGATAATGCTGCAGTGAAGTTTACTATGCAATACACGAGGTTAGCTGTAAAAAGTAATAAAATAGTTAAATTACACATAAATAGCCAGCTATGTTAAAATGAAATACTCTATGAAAAGTATTAGAGATAGTTATCTGAAGCAAAATGATAAAATGGCGGACTCAAAGTGACTTTGATTTACGTGTACTGATTAATCATAATTTTCCAATAGTAAACTTACTGATTGTCACCAATGAGATTTCACTGACCAGAAAATTATGGAGAGTAAAGAAAAGCATTACGGATTGCCCTACAAGAGTCGAAATATTGTAGATGCCGTAGAAACATTTCAATTTAAATCTGGAAATATAAAGGTTGCATCCCAAGTAAAATAATTAATATAACTAACTTAGTCTCAATATCTTCGACATCTTACTCTAATATCAACTAAAACAACACTAAAAAAAATTTTATTTTATTTACATACAAAATCATACATAGACGTTCAAGGTAGATATACTGCCTGGTTGAAGGAGATTCCTATTAAAAATAAAGTGCGCAATGACTATTTAACAAGAAGTTTCACAACATGCAAAGTTTCTGAGGCAAATTAAAGTTGGAACAGTCACACTATAAAAAAGTATTATTTCTCATAGAAATGAATTTTAGAGGAGGAGCTTTCAAATAAATCGTATCACAAGGTAAAATCAAAAAGGTCAGGTGTTGAATTTCCACAAATAAGGCCTTCGAGAAAAGAGCAAATACGGTTCTATGATTGGAGCGTCTATCCCCAAAAATTGAATAAAACGAAGTACAAGAAGAATTGAAAAGAGTCTTACAGTATCTGATGAAGAATCAGAAACTACTATTTTGTATGTTAAAAAATGTGCATTATTTGAATAAATTATTAATAAACATGTTTGAGATACTTAGTTCCATCAGCAGTAAGCTGGTTAAGACCTTGTACAGGAAAAAATCCACTCCAACGAGCAAACCTCATCGAATGGCGCAAGCAAGCATGGAGGCGACATGACCTCCTTTGCCGGATATCGTTGACTTTCATCCTTTAACTGCAACGGAAACATGAATACCGCATATAGCACCTGATCCACGCATAGTTAAAAAACAACAGCTATTTTGTGGAACATTATTCAATCCAATAAACATCAAGAAGCAAACCTATTTCAGCAAAAGTAACTATTTAGTGAGTCAAATAAAATCAAACTCATAACTGAACGTACCTAATCGCAACTGAAATCTATAACACTATGATTCATGCTCTTTAAATATATATAAATAAGTTCAGCTTTATTATTCACATGATAAATGTATTTTGTTTTTACAACTGACGTCCTCTAAATGTTAAACTTCTGTGGGCGTAAAATGATTTTGTTTGACGTTAAACTGACAAGGTGTAACAGTTGTAAGGACAACAGATATTAAATATTTTTGTGTGGAATATTACAACATAAGTCGTTGACATCAACTACAATAGTTTATTGGATGTTGCCACTACAGGAAAATACAATTAAATTTAAAGGTAAAATTTGCAGCAATTTTGGGAGTTAGACCCGGAAGGGAAAGCCTTTTAGTTCGGCTTTTGTGACTGTTGTCTTTTTACGTGTTTATTTATGACATTTTTGAGCTAATACACCAACAGAAAACTAGGATAGAAAGGATTCAACTAACGTGTTTGCTATTTTCAAAGCAGTACAGATGTCAAGTTTGATGTATTGAAATCAATATTTGTTCGATTTCCATCAGTTCATAAATTAAAATAAATGATAGTTCGATGTATTTTAGTTTGGGGATAAACAGATTAAGTTGCTTGATATACAGTTTGTTATTTTTCTCAACATTTTACAGCAATATCTAAGTCTGATATGATACTACAAAACAAGTGACTTTAAAACAATATACGAATAACAGAAACAAAGAAAACAGCCTATCGGTCCGCTTGCTTTATTTAACAACTTGAACAATAAGTATACAGTCAGGTGCTATTTCATTTAGAACAAACTAAAGTACAAAACGAAGCTTGAACTGAGTCATTTGAGTGTCAACCTATAATTTAGAATATGAAATGTTTTGTTCGAGTTTTGTACTCTAGCTGTGTACATAATCTATTATCTACTATATATTTATTTATATATATAGTAGATAATAGAGATATATATATAACCACTTGTAAGGCTAATACATATAAATCCATCAATATACATTCATCAAACGAAATTTTAATGTAACAGAGTCGGCACAATAGGCAATTTATTCTTATATTTATATCTTGAATACTTACGCTTTTATAAAGATTTTTAATTTATATTTATTATATTTGTTGCACTCCAAAATACAGTAAACTGAATAAACTTCAGTCTAGTTTTTATGGTTTAAATTAGGGATAGAACAATTAATAAGAAGGTCGAGTTTTATATTTTATTACTAAATCGCGAACGAAAAAAGTGGATTTAAGTTAGTATACAAAGAATAGAAGAATCTTTTCAAATTAATTCCAATAATTCGAATTTGTAGGTTGATCATTTCCTATTATTTAATTTATAAAACTCTAATAATATTATTTCGTAAGTTATGATAGTTGTGTATACTTGGAAACCAAAATAAAACACAGTTAAATAAAAAAACTATGTTTATATGTATACTTTATTTGTTTTTCGAAGGTTTCTGTTTCATTCGTCTAGTGGTTAGCGTATGCAACTGCCGATCAAGAGATCTCAGGTTTGACTTTGGGTCGGGTCATATACTTTTCTTTTCTTTTTTTATATCTGATATACTAACCGTTAAAATCGTGCCACGTGTTACGTGAAACAAATCCAAACCACTTATAGCAATTCATTTAGCTTTTACCTGGGGTATGTATCTTTGGACCTGAAATATCGAAAAAAACAATTTCCTATCTGTTTTGTAAGTTTTATAAATTAAAGTTAGGCTTACTCTCAGAATGTAACGAAATACAAATAATTTATTGAATTAAGACACTACGCGACATTTGTGAATGTCAAATTACTAACCTAACATCAGGTGAAAACAACAAAAGCGGGCACGCTTGTGTCTATCATCGACTTCTAATTTCCAAAGTGCGTAGAATTTTGTGAGAAGAATACTGGCAAAGAAAAAGGCCGCTCTTTTTTAAAGACAGAGCTGAAAGCTTTAAGTCTGAAATGATTTAGTCTTCAATTAACCAACCGATTTCAGTTATCATGAAGACTCACGTAGATAAAAATTTTAATCGTTTTGCTACTACCTAAAGTTGAGTACGTACGTACGAGTACGCGTACTTATCGATTATTAATCAACTGATCAATCTATCGATAATGTCTACAAGATTTTTATTTGATTCAAGTATCAAACAATTATTGGCCACTGTATTACGTGTAAAATATAATGGATAAATCACATTAATTCAGATAGAACTATGAGCTATAATCAAAACTTAAGCCAAGTTTAGTTATGTTAGAGACTAAATTTAAATTGAATTCATTCTAGAATTAAATCACTTGCACTTATTTCACTGAGTTATTTATTAATGTTTGCACCTAACCGATATCGTCTTATGCATCAAATCAAATTGTTTTTTTTTCATTAATAAGGATTTATCTTCGAAGCTAATTAACAAGTATTGTTGTAGGCAATTCGTCTCTTATATTTAAGCTCTTAATAGGGTTACATAATAGTATTACAACCATTGGTACTCACCTCAGTACTATATTTAGACTAAGGCAAGTCGTATAAAATATACACGGGTACAAAAGCTTTAGTATATACCCTTACAGAAAGTACTAGAACCAGCGTAGTCCGTAATATTAAATAAAATAATGAATAACTACAGAAAGTGTAGCAACTTACAGTCAATAGGAATCTGTTGAGGAAGACAGCTGGTGGCATGTTACCATGAGCGTCTCCGTGATTCGGAGATCACGTTAAACAGTCGGTCCCGGTTGTTATCATAGGAAGTCGTGAAGCTTAGTTGGAGGCCTTTGGGTGGCTTGAAAACATCCAACGATAAGATTATGTAGCCACAATGTGGTCTTGCCAGTCCCCAACCCGCGCTTGGGCAGTGTGGGGACGTATAGTCTTAACCCTTTGGGACATTATGGGTTGTTGATGATGATGATGATGAAGTTTTAGGTAGTATTCAGAAAATTTATCAGAAAATGTTTCCGCAACAGATATTTAAGAGATTGTAAAGTATTTGGTAATCTCTGATCTGATCTCAAAAGGGAGCGCGTTCTATAGCAGGATATATTAAACTATGAAAATAGAATGTACAAATGTCGAGCGATGAGCGGGACGGTGAAAAAGTAGATTGTTTGTAGACCTTAAATTTTTATCGTGTTAGCACCCAAATACTGAAGTTAGGTTGTAAAGTAGGCAGGTAAATTTAGAGTATAATGCTCGTATCTACCAATTCAAATGAGAGGCTATGCTGAGATCCATGATCATACATATCTGCCTAAATTGTAAAAAATCAAATGCAATTTTCAAGATCTGCATTCAGGTCAAAATATCACACATCACCATTGTCAATTATTAGAAATATTTGAGTCCGAACACAGTCTTCCTGGCACACCGATACAGCTTGTTATTGCCAGCTGTGAGTTGTTTGAAAGTACAATCCGAGGTCTTTCACACTTTTACAGCATGGAATGACAAAGCCATCATAGGTAATTGTGCTGGAATTGAATGCTAAGGTATTTTCTGGGACTGCATTTGTAAACGTTTTTTGTACTTCTTTTGTCCAAAGTTATTATTTTTCCGGAATCCTACTGTGGTTTATTGATTTTTTGTGCCATTTGTTCTTCAAACAATACGAATAAGAGACTAGACTGCAATTTTAAAAATATTAGGTTTCCATTTCTATAAAATATTACTACCTTAAATTTCGTATTACTTTAATATTTAAACATCGTCGTTACCTTTGAGCTCATTATTCCAACCAAATTATTATATTTTCGTTAGCAATGTCTTAGGGTCAAAAAAAATCATGAAGAGATTACGCCAGAATGACTATGTCATCTGCAAATCACAAGTGTGAGAGGAACTGGTCATTTTTATTGATCCCCATTGTTCTAATCGAGCGTCTTAAAGACGTCTTCCAATGGAACGCTAAACAGTTTTGAAAATATAAGGCATCACTGTCTTTGTAATTCAATCTTATGACTTGGATATATCGTCGTTCAAATATTTGTTTCCGAATTGGGGTGTTTTCTATGTGCAAAATTGTCTATTTAAAAAAAAAGCATATATGTAAAATATTTTATTTATATCAGTGTCCAGTTTCCATAATAAAGTGGGGCAAACCGGATCTTGAGGAGACCCCGTCTTGGCAAACGTAGTGTGGAACATCCACAGGCCAGATGGAGTGATGATCTTCGTAGGAAGGCTGGCAGGAGCTGGATGCGAGAAGCCGAGAATCGAACTAAGTAGTGAGAAAATGGAGAGGCCTGTGTCCAGCAGTGGACTGATATAGACTGATGATGATGATCATCCATAGTACAAGCTCTAATTAGTTTGAGACTAGATGGCATTGTTTGTTAAGCTGTGCCAAAAAAAAATTACATTAGTTTAATTGGCTTGGTTCAAGATACAGCAAACTATATTAATTTCAGTCTAGTTAAACATTAGTGAGAGCATTAAGAGAAAATGAAACTTGTAAACGTAGATAGAAAATCGATTTTTATTTGATGATGATTGAAATGAAAATAAAGGAATTTACCACCTGTACATGTGACTTGATTATATCCAATTATTAATTTTGTAAAACTCTAACAACATCACTTCATAAGTTACGATAGTTGTGTATACCTGAAAAATAAAACAAACAGCGATAAATTTATAAGAAATTTAATTCAAAATTCTTCTTCACGCTCGTTTTACCCTTGGTAGAGTGGTCGTGATCACGTAGAGTTGTGTACATTGGTGGTAGAGGCGGACAAAGCCCCTTGTATAATTTTGCACTATTTCACCCTGTCGGCAAACTGTCGGCTGTAGTCAGATACGCGTATGTTTTTGCTGCAGTGTGTGAAAGTCGCTATAGAGGTTGCATTTATTTAAACGTAAATTGGTTTGAAAGTACTGATTACAATTAGTTCAAGATAGCTTTGTTAGGGATTATACCAATGTACATTCCAAAAAGTCTTTGTTTTTTTTACTTTTAAGATATATATCGCGTGTTATATACGGAGTTATTCTAATACAGTATAATATTAAAAAGAAATCTATTTATTTACCAAACGAAAATGGCGATATTGTTTTAATAAAAGCTACTTACTATCACGCTATATTTTTTATTTAATATATCTGATTAAAATAATATTAAAACATAACGATAATAATATATAAGTGTGTGTGACTTACAAAATAACTGACATACTAACTGTTAAAATCATACCACGTGTCACGTGAAAGAAATCCAATCCACTCACAGCAATTTTGATTGCCTTAACCTGAGCTATATACCTTTGTACCTGAAATATTGAAAAAAATTGGCTTTACTATTAGCTAAATTTTAAGCTTTATATTTAGGGTAACCCTTACTTCTAACATGACGAGGTAGTCTCCAACTAACCAATCGATTTCAGTTATCGTTATAACTCACGCGGACAATAATCTTAATCATTCTACCACTATCAATAAAGTTGGGCATGCATACTTATCGATTATACATCGACTCATATGACCAATAGTGTCTGCAAGATTTCTATTAGATCATAGTACCGATTACTATAGATGTATCATAACATATAATGGAATCTAGATATGGATAAAACTATAAGCTATTATCATAGTTTAAACTAAACTATATACTTATTGAAAGTGTTGTTAAATTTAGTTGTTAAGTTTATTGCTGAGTATTTTTTGGCAAATAACAGTGCCCACAGACAATTTTATACACAATTCATATCTAACACTCAAGTTTGTGAAAAAGTTATATAATGAAACAAGAGCACAGATAATACTTACTTCAGTACTAAATTTAGAGATCGGCAAATCATATAAAATATGCACCGGTACAGAGCCATTGGTGTACACCCTCGCAGAAAGTATCAGAACTAACGTTGTCCGCAATATTAAGTAAAACAATGAATAAGTAAAGTATGTGTAGTGATTCACAATTAACAGAAATCTGTGAAGAAAATAAAAGTTATTATTCTTTCAAGAGCTATATGATCACATAGAAAATGGTGAGTGAAATAATAATAATAATAATATTTTATTTTCTCAAATACATGGTACAGTTTATAATCTTATATGTGGTAACATAAATTGATAATGCACATAACAGAAATAATTAAAACGACGGTATCTGAGCTAGTAAGACACTGTGAAACAGCCACCGACGCCCTCCCCACTATTATGTTAAGCCTTTTGATTAAGAGTTACATGGTGTCGACAATATTAATTCAATACCACTTTTATAGAAAGAAAGTAACATCATGCAAAAAGGAATGGAAAAAAAAGGAAAAAAAATTCTGAATGTGTATGCGTGTGAGTGTTTGTATGTGTAATTATATATAACGCTTGAATGATGTTACAACATGTTAACATTTCTAGACAAATTGAACAGCTACAGTCCACCCTAAAGTAGTTTTTCGGTCTCGTCATAAGTAGGAAGCTGAAGACCTTCCATTAGTACCCTTTTGCATTCATATTTGGGCGGGGGCACCCCAATACCAGCTCCTCCATTGGAGCGCATTGAACGGAGAGCTACTCGAATCGTCGATTCCCAAGAAGTTTCGATTCGGCAAGGCCCATTGGCACTGCGTAGAGATGTGGCTTCACTGTGCATCTTCTACCGCTTTTACCATGGGTAGTGCTCCCAGAAATTGTTCGGGCTGATTCCTGCTGCCTTTTTCTGACATCGTCCTTCGCGACAGAAATTTCATCTCCATCATCTTGATGGTTGGCAGTCCACAACCGTGCGCTTTTCAAGAAACTTTCTGCCTCGCACAACAAAACTGTGGAATAAATTGTCGCTTGCGGTATTCCCGGACCAATACGACCTTCAAATCTTCAAGAAAAGAGCGTACTTCTTCTTAAAAGGCCGACAACGCAGCACGGTGAGCTGTTTCGAGTCGTAGCTTTGAGGTTTTGTGAGTACCACCCCAGACCACTATGCAGTAGGTAATGAGAGGCTGTACTCGTGCAAGATATATATATATATATATATATATATATATATATATATATATATATATATATATATATATATATATATATATATATATATATATATATATATATATATCTATATATCTCGAGCCGATTAGCATATAGCCCGCCAGGCATGATCACCTCGCCTGATTGGAGGGATATGCAATCCCGTTCCTCCGCAAAAACAATTTATATCTGGATTTAAATAAAATTAAGATACTTATTTATGTGATAGTATATCATTGCTATAGTATATTATTTTATCAAAAAGAATGGACATTATGTTACATAAATGTGTTATACTTACGACGATTCTGCTTGATCCTTTTTGCAAGTATGATGTTGTTCCAAAAAACTATTACTATCACTGAAAAATATGAAAATATTTAGTTGCAAAACAACAAATATTTCATGACTGTTGACTTATTAAATATTTTTATGCAGCTTTAGTTAGAAATTTTTTTGATCTCCATATGAAATATTAGACAGGGACGTGTAGCATCTCCTTGGCTGTTTAATTTACTCATTTGAAAGATTTTGAATAAGGGTTAAGAATCACTCAAATGCCTTCTCTATGCTAAAGATTAAGTACCACTTGCGTCGTCGGCGCAATAGCTGTGACAGCACTTACGATTAAAGGACTAAGAATGGAAGGGAAAAAAAATCGACGTTTTAAAATTGAAAGTAATGATCTTTAAAGAGAATCATTGACTGATTACAGTGTTACAATTGCAGATGAGGCAGAAGAACAAGTACTGAAGATTTTATTTTTAAGTTATATGTTTACAAATAATGGAGTATGAATGATGAATAAATGAATAAAGAATAAAGATTTAAAAAAAGGAGAGTGAAAATAAATAATAACAGAGAAAGAAGCACTCCTTTGTTGATGTGTGATTCTAATCAAATGGTAGCAATTGGCAGAAAGGTGTGTATAGCAAAAGAAGCACGAAGATAGAATTAATGCTGTGTGTTTATTAAGAAGTATGTGTGGTGTGAATGTTAGTGGTAGAGTCAGGAATATAGTCATAAGGAAACGTTGCAGACTGAAGGAAAATGTAGAAACAAGCATTGAAGAGGATTTGGCTACGTAGTGAGTGTGGATGAATATTTTTGGAAGTGTCGAAAAGGTCGTCCGCGGTAAACATTTACCGACCCTTGATATTTGAACTTCATCACGGTAGTGGTAGATAATAGTCGCGGCACTCACGGCACTTCGCTCATTCATGTTCAACTCTTCTCTTCATTTCATTTTTTTTTATGTTTAAGCTACCAATATGACTCTGCCCTGCCTGATGGAAAGCATCAGCAGAATCCAAGAGTGGTGGTCTCCATCCTTAATGCGAAAAAAAACCACGCAGCATGGTAGCCCACACTATGACGGCCTGGTGAGATGCTTTTTCACGCCCCGCTTAAAGGACCCGGGATCATAGTGGGAAGGAAACACGTGCGCTGGTAGTGAGTTCCAGGTTTTGACCACTCGGCACAGGAAGGAATTACCGAAGCGATGAGTACGAGAATGTATGTCTTCCACTTTAAAGCGGTGACTTCTAGGCCGGAACGTGTTGTTCTGTAGAGGAAGGGAGCGGGGGGGATCAATTGGAAGAGCTCTTCAGAACACTCACCATGGTAAAGGCGATAGAGGACTGCCAAGGAGGCGATATCTCTACGCAACTGTAGAGGCTCAAGGGTCTCGGTGGCTTCGGGACTATCGATAATACGGATTGCTCGCCGCTGCAACCGGTCAAGAGCGTCAAACAGGTACTGTGCGGCACCATCGCAAAGGTGAGAACAGTACTCCACGCACGAGCGAACCTGGGTCTTGTAAAGAAGACACAGATGCCCGGGCGAGAAAAACCGTCTCACCCTGTTTAACACACCCAGCTTCCGTGAGACCGCTTTAGTGACACTCTCAACGTATTCGCGTGGGTAGAGGTCTCGGCAGATATCCATGCCCAGGATAGCGAGCCTATTTTGTAATGGCATTTGAGTGCACTGAAAAGTGGGAAGGGGAAGGAATGGAGACATTTTGGCTGAGAACGCGCAGACCTGTGTTTTCTTGACGTTGAACTCGACCAGATTCTTACAGCCCCATTGAAAAATGCGGCCCAGAACATGGTCAAGTTGAGCGACAAGTTCTTGTCGTCTTCCTTCAACATCTGCTGGTTTGTCAGAGGGCTGTCCAAAATAGTGTCCATGAACTGTGCTGTCGTCTGCATAACAATGAATGTTGCCAAGGGCTAACATGTCATTGACATGCAGAAGGAACAGTGTAGGCGACAGGACAGAGCCTTGAGGTACTCCGGCATTAATCCGCTGATACTCTCTCTCGAAGCCTCCGGAACAGCTCCCGAGGAATACGACTGGCGATACGGGTGCCTCAATACCGGGGACAACTCTGGTGCACAGTTCTTAAGAACCACCGCTGGGATACCGTCGGGTCCACTGGCTTTCCGGACGTCGAGTGACAGAAGCTCCGCACGAACATCACTCATCCGGAGGCGAATTTCCTGCATTTCGCTTTCTCCTGCGGCTGGTGGGCAATTGAACCGTCAGGATATTTCAGCGGTGGTAGCGAGGGATTACAGAAGTTGGACTGCATGGCTTTAGCCAATCGCCAGAATTTTCGGCTACCCGTAGGGTATGCGACGAGTTTTTGACCAAGCCTCGCAATGCGCTGGGCATCCGCTCTGATGTAAGCCTTCTTGCATTCCCTGGTGGCTTTGTTAAACGCTGCTATAAGTCGATCAACATCGGGGTAGCCGCGAACGCGGCCCCTGGTCCAAGCGCGGTAGGACGATTGCTTTCGCGCAACAGCATGGGCACATTCGCGACCGAACCAAGGCCGGGTCGTCGCGCTAGTGACCTCACTGTACGGAATATAGTATTCCATTCCGACAGTGATCTCGTCAGCCGCGGCGGCCGCACTTTGCGATAGGTCTTTATCTTTAAAGCAGCGTTAAGCCCACGGAATGGATGCAAAGTAATCCCGCATTCCATCCCAGTCAGCCGACGAGTAGTGTCATAAACGTTTTTTGCTGCCACTCGTCGTGGAGGGGCAGCAAGCGGCACCATGGTGGAAACCAGGCATTGATCGGAGGATCCCAGAGGGGCGAGCACCGATACACAGTACTGCGCTGGATGACTCGTCATCAGTAGGTCCAGCAATTAAGGCGCTTGACTAGGTATGTCTGGTATCCTGTTGGGCTGGAGTACTATCTAGGTGAGGTCATGCGTGAGAGTGAATGCGTGCATAGACCGACCCGCGTGGTCAGTTCTGGTAGATCACAACCATGACTCATGGTGAGCGTTAAAGTCTCCCAAGAACACCAGTTCAGCGGTCGGAAATTGCTCCTGCGCTTTGTCCACCGCTGGACTTAGATGCTCGAAGAGTCGAGTTGTTTCGGAGTCTCCAGAGTGGGATCGGTATAGGCATACGTAGATTCGGCTCATAGAGCCAGTATCTACGTGGAGCCAAAGGATGGAGAAGGATGGTTCCTCAAGGCAGCGTAATCGGCGACAACAAACATCCGCCCTAACGAAAAGACACACTCCAGCCTTCGTGAGGAAGCACTCCTCGAGCACGTAGCCGGGGTAGTGGAGATAAGTCGTGTCAGCAGGGCGGCGTATTTGTGTCTCCGTTAGGAATAGCATGGCCGGCCGTGCCGTCTCAAGATGTTGGTGGACGGCGTTGAGGTTTGCATGAAGTCCACGGATGTTAGTGAACTCCACCTCAAAAAGCGAGTTGGTGGGAGAATGGAGTGCCGCTGTTAATCGTTTGTGCGTTTTCCTTACTGCCATGATTTAATAAGATTGGGAGTGGAGTGTGAACGTAAAAGGCATGACAGTCATCGTGGCAGTGTAAAACTGAGACTCGGAATGCTGCATCGCCATACAATGGTGAGGTATGACGGTGACCGAACCCTCGGACGGAAGGGCCCTCGTACCCTCCCGGAAGTGTTCGCCTGGCCCCACCGTCCGGTCATCAACCGGCACGACAACCAGGGTGGTTAACCCCGGTTAGGCCCCTCTCTATGGCGCGGGCGGCCAGCGGCACAACCGTTTCTACGGGTCTCCCTGGCCGACGGTTCGAACTTCGTCACCCTCAACAAGACTCTGCGAGCATTCCACTGCTCACACACTTACCCCGATAACTGTCACCCCTGCATCATGGGCCACCGGACTCGCACTCACCAACGAAATACGACGGCATCAAAGCTGTCATTTTAGGTTGGTCTTCTGTGCGAGGGTAGTACCGCCCCGGTCGAGCCGGCCCGTTCGTGCTGCCGTCATTTATTAAATTCTGTGTTATGCTATTGATATCTTTTGAGACAGCTTTGTATCTCAAGAACTATTTACTTGGCTTGCTGGTTTTTTATTTCTTTAAGATGTCTTATATAAGATGATCATATTTATAAAGAAACGTAAGAAATTAAACAGTTTAGTTGCTTATTGGAGGCCCTTACCTTATAATATAAAATAATTGTATGCAAATTGAGATCAAATTGGTGGTTACAGATGCAAACAGACAGATTCCAAACGAAACGTTAATTAATTTTACTAAATGCACAATTTTTAAATATTCTGAACGGAAAGTTTCACATACAAAAAAATCCTGAAAAGAAGAAAAATAATTATTTTTCTACTATATATTTTTTCCGACTTACCAACTGAAAAAGTTAGTGAGTCGGAATTAAACTGACTGAAACCTCCCAGTCTTTAATCAATAGTAATATATTCCAAGCAAATTATAAACCCTTCCTGTCACGACCATCTCTTGGCAGGCGTCAACACCGAAGACATATTATGCGAAGGAAACTATCTCCTTGCGAATTTACAGGCACATAATTTTTTAAAACCCGTAAAAGAAAAAATTAAATAACTTTACATATGAACAAGTTACCCAGGATTTTAGAACATCATATCTGAGAAAAAACCAATTTGTTTAGAAACAGGTATTTTTCAAATTTTTTAATCATTAGTTAAACATCCAATGGTATTTCGTGTTACGATCCTCATGGGATAACTATACGGCATTTGACTACCTTTAACCTTAATTCCCCACTTGAAACCATTTTCAAAACATTACTTGTTGATATAATCGAAAAGATTACGAATGAATGACCACCAGTCTGGTATCTCTATTTTATGGGATGGGGCAAACTAGCAGATAGATTGCCTGATGGCCTGATGACACCAGAGGCGTCACAAGTGCGTCTAATTAAAAATGGAGATCCTCATTACATTTTTATTAAGTTTTTTACCGTGATTGATTTAACGATTTCATTGATATGCTGGATTGTATTTCTATTATATTTGATGGTACAAGTACTTTAAAAGTCCCGACGTTAATTTTTTTTAAATAGTCTGTTAAAATTAAAATAAATAAATGTTAATATTTATTATGTCAGGAAAATAATAATCTTTACCTGTTCCACGGCTTTTTTCAGGCGCTTATTGTGTACAATTAGGTATTCTGTCAAATACAAACTTATTAAAACCATTATAAGGTCATTATAGTTATAGTTAAATGAACCCTGTAAGGTGAAGATCTAAAACAAGAAACAACAAGTTAATTATCCTGTCCTGTTAAATACTAGCACTTACAAATTTTTAAGTACTTTAGACTTGAAAATTAAAGAAATGGACACACGTAATCGTTTTCACATTCATATTATTAATTTAGAATACCTAGATGACAGTAGTTGTACTTTATTTATTTTGGTAAATTTTCTATAAATTAATCTTAGTTAGATAGATTTATCGCCCCCGAAATCCCCAGCATACTAAATTTCATAAAGATCATTGGAGTCTTTTACGAGATTCAGGTCACAAATATATAAGAATTGCTCGTTTAGAGGCATTAGATAGATGTGGCATACTAATACTAAACATAGTTACAAAACTAGCGGCGTTAGTGTTATTTATTGCAAATACTTTTTTTTTATTATTGGCGTGGAAAGTCCTCATGGACACTGTGCGCAGCCTCTCGGGCCTGTAACTATTCGGTCAGCGAAAACTTCAAATTCGCCGCCCGCAGGTCACTTCCTAGGGTAGCCGGAGATCAACGAATGCCCTCGGACGTCCGGTGTTTCTCCTGGGGATTTATTGCAAATACTATACATTCTCCCATGTAGCTGTGACAAACCTATTAACCAGTAGTACTTACCCTAAGGTAATAGAACGATCAATAAAAAAAAAATTATTTATCACATTACCTCGGTGAGTATCCATCTCCACATACTACCACGTGCGAAATCATAAATCGAAGCCTTGTACAACTTCAAATAAACATCTATTACGTTGTCTGGATCGCACGCATAAGCGATAATAAGCCCGTGACTCACAAAAATACAATGCTCCACTGAAATCAAACAAACCTGAGTATTTTTTTTACCTACTTACTAAATCTTAACATAAGAAGGTCTTTCTTTTATATAAAAGTTAACAAGAAAACGTTTAGAATCTATAACCCGACTACGTAACACTTTCAATAATATTTGTATAGCTTTTGTTAACCAAGCTATTGTTACGAATATAGTGACACCGCATTTATTCAAATCGGTTCATTATATTAGTCAATACGGTGGAACATTAAAATATACATAGACAGTCAAAACAATTACCCTTCCTTTTGGCTTGACCTTAGTCGGGTGTGGCGACTTCCACATACAGCGTCAACATAAATATATGACAACGCCATCCACTGAAGATACACTGAACTACGGAGTAACGTAGTGCACGAAGAAGCTACCAATCCTGCATCGCGCAATAGAAGTTCTCGCGCCGATTAACATATATACAACTTCCCAACATCAAACCGTTGGGCAGTGGCCCGCCAGGCATGATCACCTCGCCTGGTCGGAGGATTCTCCCTTTGCGTTGGAGGAACATGTGGCCCGTTCCTCCACAGTGGTGACCCCGACGTGATTGGAAGCAGCCTTCGTAGGAGCAGATCAACAGCAGTAGCATCACCGCGCCACCATCACGTTCACTCCCACAGCAAGTCTCAGCCAGCCAGCAACCTCGGCCTCAACAGGGATACACCACATGCAGGAAGCGACCGCTCCAGCCTGGTTTACCCCTACGGCCTCAACAGCGTCTAGGCACAGCACACTGCAACTACGGTCCATGTAAGCAGAGCATTTCTCTCCCATCTATGCAGCAGCCAGCCACTACGCAGCAATCGCCCCGACTCACTGGGGACCTCACCGCAGCACCGCGCACCGCATGCGATCCCGACTCACTGGGATCAGCGGACTTGACTCATTGGGACTAGCGGCATTCAGTTCCGACTCACTGGAACTTGCGGCACTCAGTTCCGACTCACTGGAACTACTCACTCCTGGCACTGGCAGGCTCCACAACAGAGCACAGACAGCTGACTGATCCAGATATCGACCTCCGGTCTTGGAGGGGAGTGATATGGCGACTTCCACATACAGCGTCAACATAAATATATGACAACGCCTTCCACTGAAGATACACTGAACTACGGAGTAACGTAGTGCACGAAGAAGCTACCAATCCTGCATCGCGCAATAGAAGTTCTCGCACCGATTAACATATATACAACTTCCCAACATCAAACCGTTGGGCAGTGGCCCGCCAGGCATGATCACCTCGCCTGGTCGGAGGATTCTCCCTTTGCGTTGGAGGAACATGTGGTCCGTTCCTCCACACGGGTTACCCTCCATTATAGTTTTAGTGTACTTTATTTATATTGTATATATCATGTATCTGTACTATTTAAATATTATAAAGTTCTGTTTGTTTTGTTAAATATAAAAATCTTAGAAATTACTGGCTCAAATTGAAAAAATTCAAATGGAAAGCGCGCTAGATGAGCGTCAAATACGAAAGCGACAAACGCGAAAAACATGACAGCGTACCCTACTTGTGCAGCTTGAGTGGCAGTCTGCGGCGAGTCGCAACTATTTGTTATGTGGGCGCCAGACGCGGCATCACAGTTATCACGGTGTCATGATGGGCGACGAATATGACGAACTCGATAACATTTTTTTTCTGTGTGTCTTTATTATTTGTTTAGTCTATACTTAAAGTATCTCTCTCAAGTAAATTAATATTATATAAATAAAAATATAATCAGACTTTTGACATCTCCAGATAAGGTAATATCTGTTGACATAAGGATCCGATTCTTTTATTATTAATAATATTTATTTTGCAAATTTTGTGTTTTAGGTAGCGCAGTGTTTAGTCATTTATATGGCTCTAAATTACATTTTTTTTATGCACCCATATAATCCATATTACTGTATACAAGAGGTAAACGATTATAATAGTAATTATCTTAACTGGACCACGTGTTATTAAGTGAGTATATTGTTTGTATGAAATTTAACGAATATCATATTTGTCTTATGTAGTTGTTGGTGGTTTTACCAGTCTGTGAAGGTTACGAGATGGATGTCAGTAGTTTTAAAATTTTGTCGTAGTCAATATTTAGAACCCCGTCTGTAAAAGTAGTATTCAGTTTATCACTATTTAGTATTAATATAATGATTAGTTAAACCTTTACCTGCACAGTTTGCTACCATAAATGCCGTTATCAAAGTTGTAGTGGTTCTGAAGTTCCTTCTGAAATATGGCAGTTGGGCTTCTATTTTTTTAATAGATTTGAAAAGTGATGGGCAGCTGTGAGACTTTTTCGCTACTATCAACGCTGCTGCCAAATTTGAACCATAGAAGATAAAGTGGACTGAAAACACAAAAATTCATAATGTTATTTCCTAATTTAAGTAGACATCTATGACCTTAATATCGGTAAATTGATCTATATATTGATATATTTATTTTGATTTGATATATTTATATATGTAACCGCGTTTTTAAATATCATTATTTTAAATATCACACTTTGTAATGCGGCTTCACAAAAATGGCACTATATTTAAAAATAATGGAAGTCGCAAAATAAAGTTGGCCTTCATTATAGGAATAAGGTAAAAAAAAACAAAATAAAACTTACAAATAGAACCAATCTGTAACCCCTTGAGAAACAATTGATACCCAGCGGAGAGACACAACAGTATTTGCCCAAACATGCTAATTGCGTAATAAATCGTGTACGGTGACCAAAGAGTGTACCTGAAAAATACTAAACAATTATTTTATTCAGGTGTACTTTCTTTGATTTATCACGGGATTAAAATTATGTAACAGAAAGCCGGTAACGTGGTTGCTTACGCTTAATTAATATAATGTTTTTCAGACGGAGCAAACAAATAAGGTCTATTGCATCTTATGTTATTTGCAAGTGAGATAGGGATACAAGTCTAGGAAAGAACATTGAGACAGTGCTGCAGCACTGTGGGCTAAAATAGTTTGTCCTTATGTTAAGGATTCCAGGACAAGACATTATCTGGCCACAAATATTAGTAATGTGCTTAGAAGCATTAGATACTCTTACCTTAATTTATCACTAGTGTGATTGGTTAAACCTGTTAAAGGTAGAAATCCCATAATTCTACAACATAACAGAGCACCTCTTGTAGTAATATAAAAACTAGCTGGCTGCTTATTACGAATTAGTCTTCCGCGAGGAATAGACCTGGAATATAACCTATTATGACTATCCAGGAAAGCTTCAACAATCATGCAAACAGAACTATTACTGAAAATTTTTGTTTACTTTTCATACATGTTTACTAACCGGAACCCAACGATAGATTATAATTATTATGGAACAAAAGATATACATAGAGCTTAAATTTAAAGCAACGTACCTCGTGACACTTTTGTGTTTTGACTGTCGTCGTGAGGAAATAATTAATGTGGAAATGGTATTAAGTAGACGAACTATAATTCAAAAAAACTAAAAGTCTGGACTACAATTTAAAGTATTAAGGTTAAACACTGTTTTGGATAGAAATATATCGACGTTAAAGTGATTATAACATTATTGTAAATATAGCTCTGATTACTGTATATGAAATTTTTATCTAAAATCTGACAAAAATTGACAAATGTTAGCGATCTAACATGAATAGAGTGAAACAAAAATTGTAAATCGTGCAATTACATAATTATGGTGTACTTAGTACCTTTCATATGATCTGCCGTTGACAGGGTGAAAAGGGTCTGGTCCTTCCGTAACATGCCGTAACATTACCAAAGCCACGATAGTCCTCCTATTTCTCTATGGTGCAGAAACGTAGACGGTTCGCCTTAAAGACCGGCGCAAAATCGATGCCCTCGAGATGTAGTGCTGGAGTCGTCTGCTGCGGATCCCCTGGACAGCACATAGGAGCAACGTATTGATTCTACAGGAGGTAAAAATCAAATAGAGGCTATCGCCGACTGTGCACGTACGAACATTATTGGCCCAACGAAAATTAAGTATAGTGAACCATAACTGCTCTGTCAAGAGTATATTTTTGATTCTATTCCATAGGCAACAGTCCAGAACCTTGACTAGTAGAACAAACAATTTCTAGGGTCTGTCTTTTCCTAGTATAGTTAATATCCTAATTTGAAACTCGAAGCTCTAATGTGTTGTCTTCTTTAAGTTGTCACTTGATGTTTTGTTGTTTATAAAATCTGAAGAGAAATAAAACCCCGGCCTATTTAATAGTTGGTATTAAAGGAAACTTATGAAAAGTTTTATTTTACCATTTACTGCTCTTTCAGAACATAAGTGATAAAATTACTTGAAAAGCAGATCTTCGCAACAGTTGGTGGTAATAAATGAAGATTTGTGAATTGAACTAATTGCGTTTAATTAAAATTGTAACTGATATTTAATTTTTCTCAATCAGCAAGGTTTTTTGGCGCCATGTTTTATTTTTTATTGACTAATGAATCAATTAGCGATTATATTATTATTTTTACATGGTGTACTACGCAAGCGACGAATACGACACAAAGCCACGTGACGCGTTGCAATACTACACGTTACAAGTTTCCTGCAGTTTCATATTTAAAAGACAAATATAAAAAAAGAAAAAAAAATCTCAAAGAAGATAAACATAATGTTACTTTTACAAAGAAACACGTCTTGGATTTGATACAACCATAATGGTGTCGCGTTTAGTCGTCTACAAAAAAAAACAAATATGTATTACGTCGCGTTGCGTCTCATCGCAGGCTGCCACGCAGGCCACAAGCAGTGTGTGCCTTTTTATAGATCACATTTGTCGCGTTTTTAGCATCGCTGAGTCGCGATTTGTGGTCTTCGCTCGTTAGAGATGTTTATTTAAAGACGAAATAGCATTTAATGCGCACCTTGTTGCCTATTAATCAGTGTAGCAATTGAGAATAAGAAATAGTAAACAATTTGGTACCTTTGGACAGCCGAAAAACAATTTGGTACCTTTGGACTAATATAGAAACATTACTTATTTTCGTGTAACGAAAATTCAAGAACCTATCTCAGTTTTATACAGCTTTTTTTTTCTGAATAAAATAAACGTCAAGGTTATGCTGCCATAAGTCTATTAATACTATCGTTTATTTATTTCTTCTTTTATTGATAAGTTTTCATTAATTTTAATAACGTGTGACTTAGTATCTGATGTGCATAATTATTTCGATGTACATAGCATTTACTTTACGAAACAAAAACTCAACGACTTTCCTTCACTAGATCTCATACCACCTTTGAAGATATTATCTTTCTAACCATTTCCACAATACTTTTAAGACTATTTCTACAAAATCTGACGTATCTTAAATATATTGTCATTATATCAGCCACTTTAAATAGCAGGATGGTATTTTATTTTAAGCTTGACATGGAACTGTTTCAATACTATTTTTAAATCAGATTTACACCTATTTTCCTTTCAAATGAATGATAGTATTTTTTTGGTAAATTTTCTAAAAAATAATCCTAACTAGATTAATTTATCGCCCCTAAAACCCACTTCACACTAAATTTCATGAAAATCGCTGCCGCTACGTAACGGTTCCAATGATTTTCATGAAATTAATATCTAAATATACAAGTACTGCGCGTTCAAAGGCATTACATAGACGACTGTCTAAATATGTCAGTTTCTTAACCACGAAATTATAAAGTATTATATTAAATGTTTGCTGACCCAAATTATTTCTTGAAAATTGTGTTTTAAATATTTTACTATGACTAATGTCTATCTGTGAGTTTTACTTATTAAAAAAATGTTAATGTCGTTGTATTTATGCTTTAGCAATGTCATGAGATCGCCCTTCGCGTACATTAAAATGTCTCGTATACAAAAAGGCATTTTACCCTTATATTTTTTAATTATCTATCTTGCTTTTCATATAAATGTTTAAATTATTTATAGTGTAGTATTATTGTGTATTAATATGTTGCCATCTTATTTATTCTTCTTCTTCTTTTGATGAATGGCAATCAGCCCGATAAGCTATTTCTGCCAATGTCAAGTATTTCAAGTCTTCAATTCTAAGTCTTCGAGTCTTCAAGTCTTCGTCGTGATGGAATTAATGATAAAAAATATAAAAAATGTGGATGACATGAAATGTGGACCGTCTTTCGCAAAAACAAAAAACGATCGCATCTTATTTATTTTCCAAGTCTTCATTTGACTACAATCTTTTGTATTTTTCGATTAATGATGTAACCGTTCATTTTCTTTAGACATCAAAAAAAAAATTACTTCTATAACTTTTTGGTGGTTCATTTTTATTCAAATAGTAAATGACATTTTATTGTGTGTACAGCTTAAGAGTCAGGAAAGATTTAGGTGTTTGGATTGTGGTAACCTCATTCGACCTCTTTCCTCTAACACTTCTGTCCGTGTGGTGACGGATTAAGAATATTGAGTGTTACCAGCCCATAAGTATCGTAAAAGGCGACTAAGGAGGCAAACTACGTAGGACTACATCACTACAAAGAGAAGAAAAACTTGAAAGTAAGTATCCCGTCTGGCCAGCGTATTTTAGTAGGCAAAAACCTACTTTATATTAATTAAAGTAAGGAATAATTAATTTTAAAGAGAGACCTATGTCCGGCAGGTGATTATTAAACAATGTTCAAGTGATATATTGAACCTCATTCCTCCACCAAAGACAATTATAGTTATTTATGTAACTGTTGTATAATAAGGGGTATTAAAACACGAATGTAAGTTTTAAATGTGTATGTATTTAAAACATGAATGTGAGTTTTAAATGTGTATATATTTTAACATTTAATAATAACGTCACATGAGTGTTTAGACACCTAATGTGATACAGTTGCATTCAAGACTTTATTTATGATATGAATCTCCTATGAAAAGTTCTGAAACAGCTAGCTAAATAGCGACTAAAAATGATGGGATACGACGTGAATTCGAATAAAAGTTCTTTTTTTAAATAGAGCGCAGCGACAATGTTCTTTTTTTGAAAAAGGAGTTGCATTATGAAATTTAGAATAACATTATAATACTCGTTTGGATGTTATTATGGCTACTATGCCTCAGAATGTGTTAATGTTGGCAAAGAGCTAGCTGTTTAAAAAAATACACTATAATATTTGCATATAATTAGTTATAAAATATTATCGTATGCGGCGTATCGATCGATATAACGTTCAGACCACCAAGAAAACAGCGTTAAGGCTGGCAATACACTTGTCTTTATCCTTGACTTCTAGATGGCCATGAAGAGAGTTTGTCACTTTGTGTTTGGTAACCTGCTTGATCTATTGTCACCTACATCATTAAAAGACGAAATAAGAGTGCCTCCAGCATATTACTATGAAAATTTATTTCATCATATTATTCATTTTGTTGTTTGTCTGATCTATTTAGAAATTATGTTAATGCAAATCACAAAATAATAATTTAAATGTATATGGAATAAACGAACAAGATACATTTGTAGTAAAACAAAGTACTATTAACAGAAGTCAACTGGGAAGTATTATTTAAAATCTATTAAAGAAACAGTGAATTAACAATTCCAGTTGAATGAAAACATTAGTTTAATCGGACTCCGAAATCATAAATAATAAAAAATCGCTGTCCACGGCCCTACGATGATGTGTGGTAAGCGACAATACATTTATAATACAACGTGTAACTACACAACATAATGCAACATCAAATAAACACATGTATTAACATGTAATCTGGTTTTACAACTTGTGCGTAATCAAAGTTCAAGGTCAAAGTTTCCTTCACTTTCATTAATATTCATCAATAAACTGATTGCATATAATCTTGTACCTGTAAATGTGAGTAAAATAGGACCAAATCACCGAAGACTAGCGTTCGAAAGCTCTCAGACAAGGATGAATATATTATGAACCTTACATACACTAGGATCTATCACGGAATTCTATCTTCTATAATTCGGATCAAAGGTTAATAATCTATATTGTCATTATATAAAATGAATTCAAGTTAGAAATAGTTTTATATATTCACAACATAGTATATACTTTATTTCTAATTGTTCAAAATATAAAAACACTTAGAAAAGACACATAATTTTCACTTAAGTGAAAAACCTATAGGGGCTATAAGTAAAATTATTTTTTAAAAAATCCCGACATCGTCAATATTTGTTATTTTTACTAATTCAGTTCTTTTTTAAAATAAAACCTATTTTATAAGTTATATATATATTTGTAATCACCGTTCTTTACTTTGATAAAAACAAAACAAAAAAAAATTTTTATTTTGTTATCAACGAATCGAATCGAAGACGAATCAATTGACACCACTCACATAAAAATAAGACGTTAATCATTCGTTTAGGCGCTACGGCGTGCCAAATAAATATACATACATACAAATTTTTAAAAACAATACCCTCATTATTTCACAGTCGGAAAAATAAATTTGAAAATAACTCCATCTATTACGCGTTTATGGCTAAACCACTAAACTGACTTCCACGGCTAGCTACTGTTTGGCACAATATACCATATATAAGCGAGCGGGCATTGAATATAATCGTGAAGTTTAAGTAAATTCGATTTTACAGTATTCCACATAACAAGGTTAGTCAGCGAATTCAAATTTGATCGTAGAAAGCCTTCATACTGCTTACCAACGATATAACGTAGGCCTACAAAATAGCCTTTGTTACACAATTTGATTTTTACGCTAAGGGTGGTAAAACAGAGAATATATTTAAACTGTCACAAATATTTACATTTAATATTACCAGGACGAGATGAAAAATTTGAGCTAAAAATTTAATTTTTCTACATTTTGTTTGTATGAATAAGATTTGAGTTTTAAAATCTACTATATTTATTTATCAGTAAAAATTGCGACTATTTCATTTACATCTTCCTTTTTGCATAGCCATTGTACGAGATAATATCATCATTTTCTCCGAATAAATCATGTTTCTGCCCACTTTTACTTTAAAATAACATCTACTTTTAACACTACTCGTTCATGATTGAACAGAGGACTACCTTGCAAATTAACCATAAAAAAGGTAACAGATACACACATGTTGTTTTAGCAAATATATGTCTCTTTGAAGGTTGGCTTGATACAAACTTTTTTATCATGAGTAAATTTAGCACTGTTAATATCATGTAATAAGCCAGTAAATTATATTACATATCTACGTTGAATCGAATAACGTGGTTTAAGGTGAACCTTTCCACATTTCTCAGTTTCAAGACTGGAGTTAATTTGTAAATTGACAGTAGTATACATCGCCTTGTGTTGACGCCGAATCAAAATCTAATTACCTTAGTCCCCTCCTAAATTGAAACTAGGTATAAAGCAATCTTAAAGGTCCATCTTATTTACATAAAGTATGGCAATTCCTATTGACATGCAAATTCAATTCAAGTTTCGAATTTATAGATCTAAGCGACAGAATGGCTAAGAGTAAAATTCAAAGTAGTAAGTCCATTAGCAGGAGTAATTGAATAACGAAATATTTTTTTTAAATTATTTCAGACCACAAATTTGAGAGCATACTGAATGGGTAGGTCGAACTAGTAGTATATTCGAGAGCACTGACTTTGAAATAACGATTTCCATAGATGTTCATGCCAACCGGGACCGACGACCTCTAGATCGCATATGCCACCCACTGGAATAACAACGAAGTTACCTACAAGAAAAATATTCTACCGAATCGAGATTCTACAAGCACCGAAAAAATTTTTGTACCGTTTGTCCTACACAGCTGCCGTCGGTAAAATTTTGACGTGATTGGATTTCATGTGTAGGACAAAGATAGGCCAATAGAAAAACGGCCGTACGTATTTACTTGCTCATATAGTTACCCTCTATGTAATGTAAGTACAGTTTCTAATAAGAAATTTATTCTCGAATTAAACTCACTTGGGTTTATTCCACTAGTTTTATTAAATTTTATCCTGATCGGTTTCACCTTAATTATACCATTTTCAAGGATTTTGTTCTATACTGCACATATAATTACAAATACAATTAATTTTAATAACTTCCGTACGGGAATGTGTGTGATACAATTGATTTCTCTCTATCAGAACACTTTCAAATCTAAAAAATTTAATGCCTACACTTGAAAATGAAAAACATTGAAAACATATTTAGTTTACGCAAGCATATTAACAAAAATAATCAAATTCATTAATGGTATATACGACTAAGAAATTTCAAGTTGTGATTTGTTTTGTAAGCCCTTGATAAACACGCATTGACATATTTATCTGTTCACGTCAAACTATTGGATATGTTGATATCATACTGGACACAGAGTAACATTTTATTTATACAGTACATACTTAGTGATTGTAAGCATAAATAAATATAGACTTAACGTCAGTCGTAAAACGGGGTCGAATATTCAAATTTACTTCATAAAACTGGCGGGCAGACATTTACTGTGTTGTAAGAAAAAATTTTAGTCTCATAATATACTTGACTCTATTATATTATTCTATGGCAATTTAATTTTTTTTTTTTTTTTTTTTATATTTAAGCTGCCATAATGACTCTGCCCTGCCTGATGGAAAGCATGAGCAGAATCCAAGAGTGGTGGTCACCATCCTCAATGCGAAAAAGAACAATGCAGCATGGTGACCCACACTATGGCGGCCTGGGGGGAAAGGGGATGGTGAGGGGATAGGGGGCGTTGGATTGGGGTATGGGCCTCCGGTATCCTCACTCACTCGATGAAACACAGCGTAAGCGCTGTTTCACACCGGTTTTCTGTGAGGCCGTGGTATCACTCCGGTCGAGCCGGCCCATTCATGCCGAAGCGTGGCTCTCCCACTAAATGACCTTTAGTTTATTCGAATTCAATATCCTTTAATTTTAGGCCTTCTTTTTCACTTTTCTTTTATTAGATTGGGTCAATACGTTTTATCTAAAAGTTCTACTCTCATTTTAAATCCTATTTTCATAGGACAAACCAAATTAACGGTAACCCTTTTTTTCAAGGTTGATTAAGATGTCATTAAAAGGTGTTCAGCTAGTAAAGTCCAAAAAATCTGAAGTTGAAAACAAATATTATTTTTATGATTTTGTTAGACCAATTCTTTTTGTATTTCGATGCTTGGGGATTTTACCAATAAGCGGTTTAAGAAGTAAAAGCAGTAATTCTACAAGGTAATTTTGAACCTTTACTTAATTTATGTGGAAGGTTATAATTTAATGAATGGAATTGTTTAGACACTAGCGCATTTCTATTGTATGTATATGTATGTTTATTTCTATTGTACCTTAAAAGGTGTTTGAAATTGATATCATAATACAAGTCACTTATTGGAGCTTATTCTGTGGTTTACCGAAAAGCTCTAAAAGGTCCAAACTTGTTTTATTTCCAGGGGTACTTTAAAGTCATGGTATACAACTATTTATTTGGTAATCATTGTGCTTCAATCTCTAAGGTGTACCTTCATAACATACGAGATATTCCTAATGACCAGCCGTATTGAAAGCATCGAAAAGTTCGGTAAGACGTTTTTAATTGTTTAGAAAACAAATCTATGAGGTTAGATGACTCAGGCGGTAAAGGAGCAGCGCTTTTATTACAGCACAGCTATGGGACACTTGCCTCCATTACGCAATTTATCTATACAGTAGACCTTTTGCCTGATATTCCCCTTCTTTTTATACCGTTTATTTTAATATAATCGAGTAATGTCTACTTGAAGTTTCTGGCTTTCGGCAATAAGCATAAAACAAGTCAGTTGAAGTGTAAAATCCAGTATAATAGATATATTTAAATAAATATATGCATACCAAGGAGAAGAAATATTTCCACACGAAGGAGTATAAGTCTTTTTAAACTTTTTGTGATAAAGACTATTGGGGAGTTATATTTTGGAAAGGTTATTGACGCTCTAAAAAAGTGGTTGAATATGGTCATACCAAGGAATACTTTAATAAATAAGAACATTAATTACTTTATTTTTCCAGGCAATATATTAGTAACTATATTTCATTATACTAATTTACTGTACATGATGCGATTTGGCTTAAAATGGGAGATTTTGATTAATCAAATTGAATCCTTAGAAAAGTTATTGCCATTTAAGAACCATCAGAGATTAATGAACTTCGTTCCATACTTGGTTGCGATCATTATTACTTCAGCTGTAGGTGAGTGACTACTCCTTAATTTTTTTCTATGATACGAGGAGGGAGAAGGGAGCTGATGTGGTAATTTAAAAGTAAGTAATGACCCCCCCCATGGATATCTAGAACTCAAATGTTACCAATGCGTTACGTCACCTAAAATTCTCATACTGCTAAGTAAATAGGTGAAACCAGAAGATTGGGATGCGGTAATGTACTTTTTAAATTGCATACTGCAGTTTAAATAGTTAACTTTCACGGCGGCGCAGCAGTAACGTATGCGACTCCTGATCTTGGAGCCTGAGGTCTCGGGTTGGATCAAATATTTGTATAATTTGCAAATATTTGTTTCAAAAACTTAAATGTTTTCTATATCATAATATGCACGCGTTTACATAAAATGATAAATAAATCTATGTATCTCTATCAGTGGTCTAATACACTCGGTAAAAATACTGTTTACACTAGACAACAATGTGTGTTAAACCGCAAATTGAATTCATGGTCATATATAATAGATTTCTTCAAATATCGATAGAGGGCGTTGTTCATTCTATTTGAATCACAATATTACTGTTGTCAGCTCAGTGTTATAAGAAGCTAGTGTAATATTTTCTTTAAGAACTAGCTCCGGGAAACAAAACAATATTTTAGAACAAGTGCAAGTGTAGTTTTATTCACTCGAGTTAGTTACATCCTCAGTGCAATTGTGTTGTTCCCATTAAATACCAGGCAACTTTTGGTATTTACGAATGTGTGACAGATATCTGAAATATTATTATTATATAAAGTTAGCCACATAACGATCGACTTGCGTACTGAAACCTCATTTAACTCTGTTTCATGTTTTACAGTTGACTTCTGTGTTTTCGCCTCATTTTCCTGGATGCTTTTAGGACAGTGTGTGTCGTCTTCTAATATGAACTTCGAAACGTTTTACAATACTCTATTCAGTTGGATAATTGATTTTCTACCATATCACACTATATCTGTGGTGTTTCTTCTGGTAAGATTTTATTTATATGATTATTTATTTACTTTATTTTAAAGAAAGCTAACTAAGAACGTATATACTATATTAAATATATACTTTTGCATATGTATATGTATATATTATAAATATATTATATATACAAAAGTAACCAAACCAAAAATAAAAATGTATAAAAAAATAACAATATGAATATAACAAAAAATTTAAATACAACAATAACCAAACAAAACAATTAAAAATACAACACAACAATTAAAATTACTCTTCTGTCCTGTCATTTTGTTTTTTGTCACCTAATACGGTATTTACCACCTAGTCAGTCAGCTGTCCAAAGTAATTATTACATAAGAGCTGTCTTACCGAAGATGGGCCTGAGTAAAATAGATCTATGTCTAAATATCCAGAATTGAATGTCACTGCGTAGCGAATGAAAAAGTATTGCGCCTGTAATTAGCCACTGTAAATGGTACATCAAGTAGGGATCTCTGTCGAAACCTGGTGGGATGCGCACGCATACATATCTTAGATATAAGCTCAGGCTTGTCCAGCGATCCATTAGAAATGTTCAATAGAAATTTGATATCATTGATTTGACGTCTAATATCCAGCGGCAGAAAGTGATACCGTTTGCAACGATGATTGTAGTCAACTGAACATTGATTCGCACTGAAGTCAAGACACCGAAGATGTTGAACATTTTTTAAGCGAGTCTTATAAATCTCATACGAAGAATCCCACATTTGCGAGACATATTCCAGGTGGCTCCGTACAAAGGAACAATACTGTATTTTAATGAATGTTTGAAGAGTGCCGTATTATAAATCCTAGGGCCCTCGAAGCACTTATTACGATCGTCTGAAAATGCTGGTTTATCAAAAGCTTACTATTCAGTACAATACCTAGATCTTTAATATAATTAACTTTTCTAATGTATTCTTTAAACAGTGTTTATGCTGAATCAACTACGGTTTGCCTTCGGGTATAAGTTACATAAAAGCATTTGGATACATTCGGTTTAAACTAATGCTGCAGTACCCTTCTAGCCTTCTTGAATCAGCTTGTAACCGCTCAACATCAGACTCATTATTTATGACTTTATGAATCTTCATGTCATCGGCATATAATATAATATATGAGTTACGAAAGCAGCTCTGTATATCGGGGGTAAATAAAGTAAATAGCAACGGTCCCAGGATCGAACCTTGAAGTATGCCCGAGGGGACCGAATACCATCCAGAAGATTACCCCTGAATCACTACTGCCTGTAAGCGATTTTCCAGATAGGTAGAAAACTACCGAAACAGGTGGCCGTGAATTCCTGCCGATAACAACTTCAGCAAGAGCACTTTATGGTCTATTCGGTCTACGTCTACCTGCCCATGTTGTTCCCATACCATGCGATACAAATTCCCCCTGGACCGCCGCCGCGGCGAACAGACTTGTGTTACATGCTCTCTGTGATTAAAAATTACTAAGTAAGCGTAAAATAAGTGTCATTTTATGCTACGCCATATCTAAAACGTAAATAAATCAAGTTAAATGTAAGTAATTACCAACGTAGTAATTACTAACAATAACATTAAAGGGATGAAACGTTGTAAAGCACCGCAGCACCTTAAATTACAAATTAGTGGAACTGGAAGTAAAATTGGAGAACCTTGACCATTCATTTGTTAAAACATCCATAGAAATCTGTAATGTACCAAAAAGACTACAGGAAACTAAAAACGCGCTTTACGATTCACTTATGAACCTGTGTAAATCAGTCGATGTGAACATACAACTGTCTGACATACGGGACGTTTTAAGACAACCTTCTAAAAGAGAACACTCACGCTCAACAATTATTACTGTAGAGTTTACATATACGCTCGCTAAAAGTAACTTACTTTGGGCTGTTAAGGCGTATAATAATACCATGCCCAGCAAGAAAGTTAACTCAACCCTAATGAGGCTAATTGGTCCAATCGTACCAATTTACATTGCAGAACAATTAACTATAAATTCTAGACACGTCTTTTCTACTTGGCCCGAGGTGTTTCCAAGGACAATCGATACCGATTTTGTTGGACAAGTAACGGGTGAGTTATGCTGCGAAAAGATCAGAGCAGCCAAGCTATTGTAGTCAAGCGCGATATACAACTGAGGGAGCTCCTGAACCCTGGCATCGCATGACCAACCTAGAACCTTTATTTTTTTATTTTTTGTTATTTTTTTAATTGCATGTTATCACTTTTTAAATATTTATGTGTTGTTGTACTGTACTGTTCATACACAAAAAGACATCTATTTCACTTACAAAGTATCGCACACAAACACTGATTACATTTTTACAAGTTCATACCTCTCCCGGGCCCGTTTTACAAAGACTACAGAAAGCTTCATATATTTTTAAAAGGGGTTCCCAGCTACGATTTATTTTTTTCATTTCAAATGACTGATATAATGGAATTTTGTTCTCTGCAACGGAAACCCATCAATGCAGTCTCAAACAAACGAATTTTTTCCTGAAGTACCCTAAAAAGTATCTAAAGATCCTCACACAAAATATTCGATCTATAAATTGCAATATCCTGGACTTCCAGGCGCTGCTTCATCGTATCGATCTGGACTGTGACCTATTGGGTTTGACGGACGGTTGTCGTGCAATAGTAATATTTTCATTTCGCCCTTACAAAACTACACAACACACAGAACATCCAAATACTTAAACCAGAGCGATGGTGTGGTTGTGTACATCAAGGACACCCTTATACACATATTTGAAAAGCCAGAATTTCACAAATTGGCCTCAGGCCTAATCATTAAGTAAGGTTTGGAGATGGCAATCGTTTGCATTTACCGATCTCCCTCGGATAACAATATTGGCACATTTCTCTCAGCACTTGATAACATACTTCCTAACTTGAATAACTACAAATCAGTGATCATAACAGGTGATATGAACGTCTATATTAAAGCAGAATCTTTGGATGCACGATCGCAGTCCAATCAAATTCTTTTGTCCTAGAGTTGACAGATCCAGACGAAATTATTGTCACTATTAACTCCTTTTAATCCATAGCGGCTACGGGTTGAGATGGTATCTCTGAGAGAATTCTCGAACGTCACGTAAATGTCCTCGCTCTAGTCTTGTCACACATTTTTAACACTTGCTTTTAAATGGGTGTGTTTCCCACGTCATTAAAGAAAACGATAATTCATCCCATCTTTAAGAGTGGTCCTGGTAACTTAGCAACTAACTATCACCCTATAGCAGTCTTGAGCGCCTTGTCGAAAATACTAGAGAGACTTATAAACAAACGGTTGACAGGTTATCTGAAACACAAAATACTGTCCCCCAAACAATTTCGTTTTTGGAAACAGAAATCAACAAATTACGCCATAGGTGACTTAGTTACTTATATTCTTCAAAATTAAATTCCCGTAGAAACTTCTCACTATTTTTCTAGATCTTGCAAAGGCTTTTGACACTATCCGTATTTCTACTAGTTAAACTTGAACATATTGGGGTCAGAGGCCTTCCTCTCGACCTCTTTAGAAACTCTCTCTCTGGACGCACACAAATTATTTCTATTGACAATCACTCTAGCGATGAACATGCCATATACTACGACGTCCCCAAGGAAAGTATTTTGGGCCCTACGTTGTTTCTTATATTTGTTAACAACCTCTGCAATCTCAGCTTACCTAATGGGAAAGTTGTCTCCTTTGCAGAAGAATGTGAGTGCAGTATCGCACTCACATTCTTCTATATTCTTCTCTTTCTCATTTCGCGATCAGAACCACCCGATTTATTGAAATCTAAGGACTTTAGTAAACCTAATACAGGCCGATAAAATATTTCAATGGAACCGATAGTTGTCATGCTCGTGTTAGCGTTTTGTAACAACTGAACATCGTAATTCTGATCTGGTTGTTGAAAAGTGGACTGGAAAAAGGATGCAATCATACTCACCAGTCATCATCATAATCATCAGTCTATATCTAGCAATATATTATTATTTTAAACTGCTTTTAAGCTCATACAAAAAGTTACAGAATCGGGTGTTGTTATTTTAATTCGTTAAGTTAGTCCTGCGAAAGACGTTAGATTACATCGCATCGTAATGCTATTGTGTATGAGGATTCCGGAGGCCCATACCGCAACCCCTCCCGCACCCCCCTCCCCATCCCCCAAAGGCCGGCAACACACTTGTGACGCCTCCGGTGTTGCGGGGGACCACGGGCGGCGGTAATCGCTTAAAAAAAACGCAAGTTTAGTTGAAGTTTTAAACCAAACTTGAGAGTTCATCAACTCATTAAAAAAAACTAATCTTGTCTCTTTTGAAGATTCGACACTAATGAGACTATAGTTTTTTACTGCCATATTCAAGGCCATCACTTCCATCGTAGCAAAACACTTGAATTTAATTGGAATCACGCAAATCGATGGAACTACCTACAAGTACCCCAGAAAAGATTTTAGGGAAAAATAAATTTTACAAAACTGTTTTTGACTTTAAACATTGCTTTCAAATAAAAACACACCATTTAACTATTAATACACAAAGTACGATATGCATGGACTTTCAATACTTATAGTAATAGAACTGAATGAATATTATTTCGACAGTCTTTATCTAATACTAGCGACCCGGCCCGTCATCAATAATACACCTTTAAAACTAACTCTTGAATCACTCCATCCACTTCTAAAAACTACATTAAAATCTTTTGAGTAGTTGAAAAAATCTAAGCAAATAGACAGCAGAAGCTACTTCATTTTATATCATGTAAAAAATAATTATTATTAACTTTCAGTTCCTCCGGTTACAAATGCACTTATTGTGGAGTTGCATCGATACCCTGATCATGGTAGTAAGCCTCTATCTCTGGTGCAAGTTTCAGCATTTCAATGAAATACTGTTACAGAAACAACAGAGCGTAAGGACTATCTCAGCTGTTATATTTACAATAATCTATGAAAATATAAATGAATCACAGGAATGTATGTACGCGCATTACCTCCGATAGATTGCACCATTGTCAGGACAAGATTTATATTAAAGAAAATTGTGCGAAAACCGGAAATTTTTTGTCCACGATTGTACTACATGTAGGAAGCTGTAATGGACATAAATATTAAAAAAAACGGTCGAAATGAGAAACCTCCTCCTTTTTTGAAGTCGTTTAAAAGCAAGCTTTTCGGAATTTCAGAAAAATTACAAAAAAAGTGGTGGAATGAAGTTCGTCGGGTCACCTAGTTGTTAATAAATAAATCAAAAATGAGCTTTTTCAAATAGATCTTTTCAGGCTCTTTCAAAACGTCACACTGATGAATAGCATCGCGGTGTCAAAAGGACATTCCCGCTTAATTAAAAAAAAATAACGCTAATATTGCCGAAAGAATAACCAGAGCTTTAAAGTGGATTTCTTAAATAGCTTTTCAATTTATTGTTATCGTTATGTTATTCTTTCATATTCTTCCAGGACCTGTCTCGAGGAGTCGCAAGCTGGTCAACCCTTCAAGTTCATTACACACAAATATCTCGCATGGTGGCACTTGTGGACAAGAGTATTAGCCCAATGGTTTTGATGTCATACTTCTGTAATCTTCTCTTTATATTTAAACAAATATTTCATATTATCAAGTAAGCCCAAAGTCCATCGTATTATTAGTTTTTCTTACTTCATAACTTATCTGTGATTGTTTTCATAATTCTAGAATTAAACTCACTTATTCTACTATTTTATTTATTTATTTTAACACCTGACCGGTTTCGCCTTATGGCATCATCAAAGGTGAGTTTAATTCTAGAATATATTGCGACAAGTTCCATCAAGTGCTGACAATCGAGAGTATAATTTTTTGTCTCAATCTGTTTTGTAGATAAATAAATAATTATTATTTATCTACAAAAGACAAGCAGAGCTTGTGTTATGGGTACTAGACTACTAGTATAATTATATACCAACATATTTTGTAATACATATTATACATAGAAAAACACCATAACTCAAACAAATTTATCATATCTTTCTCTTAAACGTGTTTTTTTTTTTTTAATGAAGCCAACGGCTTATCTTGGCGAAAATACTCAATCATATCAAAACTAAGTACTATAAAGTTTAATATGACGCAAATCAGGAGACGGATAACGTTTTGTCTGGAAAGTGATAAGGAAAAGACAATGACGTATTAAAATAAGCATTCTTGTTTTAATTTTTATTCGTTATGTTTTTTGCTTTCAGAAGGGTACAAAACACTGATTTACTAGCGAAAAGTATTCACTGTACCTTGGTAAGGTATGTATGCATGCTTGGCTAAATATAGTCCCTCACCTTGCCAATTCACTTACATAAAACACATTACTACGCTTATAGAAACCCTTTCATGTTTTATATATTTAGGGATAGAGTTTTTTCTTAATCTTAAAATAAATCCAAGTCGTGTCTTATTCTTTTGGGTTATGTATGTCTGCAAGAAATAAATGGACCCCTTACATATGGTCACTCATGCGTTCTCTGTCCGACACAGCCTTATTGCTAACTAACTGGACCGAATAAGTTCAGTACACATATTAATTCATGTGAACCAAACAGATGTGCTAACGTATAAAATTATAGTGTGGTCAGTTTTGAGTATCCAAATAGAAGGTAAGCGGAAATAGTTAAAAGTTATTGATGAATCTAAAAATCTGCCGCCCCTATCTTCATTTTTAAAACTACAGATCTTATTTTTTGTTTAGAAAAACAAATTAGAAATAATTCTTTACTCATAGATTACAAGAAAACCAACTATCTATCTATCTAACTAGCTATCTATCTAACTAACTATCTATCTAATATCTTACTTGACAACTTATACATCTAATAACTCCTAACATGATTTGCGTAAGTTTAAATATACCTGTCGAAATGCTCTTTAATTCCAGTGTTCATTCTTTAAGATTGGTTGGTGACCAATTATTTTAGCCACCATAATAAAATTAAATCAAACTAAAAACAACCTCGATAGCTTAAGTCCCCAGTAGCCAAAGTTACAAATTATACCGATCATAAAAAGTATTAGACATTGGATGATAATGATGAGCAGGCAATCTTATTTCAGAACATAATATTATTTTTACGGTTAATCCGTTTCACGGCCGAGTAATATATATATTTTTTTTATTTTAGTTACAGCCCTGGTACAATTACCTATTATATTTTTCCCTGCATCGTTGTGATTATAAGAACGGGTCTGATATCATACTTCGCTTCTAAACTCCATTCGGCAAGTCGAGAACCTTTGAACGCTCTGCACACTTTTCCTTCTTCAGCATTTAATATTGACGTAAGTTATTTAATTTCAATTAACATTTTACCCACTTAGGTTTCTACATAAATTGTTTTGTATCTAATTTATTATATCATAAGAGGAAGCTAAACCCTCTTACGTGCCCACTACTGTAACTCCTTTACTCGAGAAGTTCCAGGAGACATGAAACTATTCTGTAACCCGTAACTAACTTAATCATAATTAAATTTGAAGAGTCGGAATATAAGTTTTGATAATTAGCGCGGGAAAGAGTACGTATGTGCTTCCATTCAAAAGTATGTAAATGCCATATTTCATTGAAATTGGTGCAGCGGCTTAGATAGGTTTAGTTCCTTTCGATTTGATAATATCATTATGGATATAATTTTAGTTTCATTAGCCCCGTTTGCAGACAGTTTTAATATCGAAATTGCTTAGTGCTTGCTCGACTCACACTTCGTGATTGCTTTATATACTTACTACAATTACATTTCCAAAATCAATTATTATAAAACACCTTGGAATATTCTTATAGAAGTAGCACTTAAACAGTTTTCAATTATTATTTCTTACACATTTTCATGCCAGTATTTTTATTTCAGATGCAAAGATTAATGACCCAAGTATATTATTCAAAAATATCTTTGACTGGGTATAACTTTTTTGCTGTTACTCGTAATCTGACACTAGCTGTGAGTATTCATGAGGAATTCATAATATAAATTGTTAGTAATTGAAAATGTTTTGTTAAAAGTAGTATCGTGTATCAAAATATAATAGAATGTACCTTTTTTAAGTTGGAATGGTGGATTCAGTAGTTAACGATTATATGGGTACTAACTTCTAAACTTTCTCATTTCACAATGTAATAATTATTTTGAGAATTATTGCAAATTTTACTAAGTAGAAACTTTTGTAATCCGATTTTGACAAAGATATAATTTAAGTACTAGAAACCAATATTTCATAAATTATCAATAATAGTTATCTTAGTAATAGTTTGTTCTGAATACCAAACAGATATTTTCAATTAAATCCAAACACAAGCATCTTAAAATGTTGAATAAAAAATAAACTACACAAAAATGTTATAATATAACATAACCCACTAGATTTTTTTTTAATTGCCCACAATTTTAATAATGATAATGTGAAATGTCTTTTCAGATCATAGGAACACTAATTACCTATGAGTTAGTGTTATTTCAACTGTGAAGTGATACACATATTGATAAACTTCAACACGACGTTGATAAGAATTACTTATAATAATAATCACTACGGTATACTCACCTTCGTGACTACAGGCACATATCTACAAGGTTTTGTACTATGTTTCTCTTAATATATATATATATATATATATATAAAACGTATTGTTGTATATATATATGAATTATATTGAGCACAAATTGTTGTTTTATTTCTTTCTCACATACCGTGGGAAAGTCGGGGTTTTAGGGATTTTCTTTCTAGAGTGGTTTTTGCTCCGGGGGGATTATTACCCACAAAAAAAATCACATAGATTTTTTTGAGATATACTCTGCAAATACCTGCTAATTATTAATTGTTTTGTAATACAATGTGTTACTGGCGAAATCGCAAATGGCAAAATATAAGTACGAGCATATAAATACACACTAAAAATAAATAAAGCAAGATAAGTATTACTACGCAAGATATGATAGAAAATAAGAGTTATATGATGATGATCTTTAATGAAATAATTAGAAGTGTAGTGTATCTGTAGTTGGTGTACTTAATAATATCAGCCTGTGACCACGGCCTGTGCAACCTGTTTGAAACGTCAGGCAAATCAGAGATATGGAATACCTTTAAATAAGTGATCACGTCAATAATTATTTCGTCATGAAATTCGAAAATTTAAAAGGTGTACTTAATATATCAAATTGTTTTGCAATCAAATTTGATGATATTTGTTCTAAAATCGAATCATCTGACTATAATAATATTATTTAGTAAAGATATTATTCAAACGTTTAGGTACATCATTCACAAAAGTAATAATCAGATATGATAACCTTTGTCGATTAAAAATATGAATTTACTCACCAAAATGCTGTGCATTTTCACGGTTCACGTCATCTTACGTTTAATATTGGTTTGAAAATTATGGCACGTTTGTTGTTGATGATGATCATTAAATATTGGAGGGTATTTAAAATCGAAGTTAATTTCTAGTGTCGAAGTACGACTAGTTGAATAAGTTAAGTGTGATAAAAACTAAATTAGCTTCATTATTATTTCAATCTAAACCTAAACAATAATTCAATTTCGAAATTTGAGAAAATTCAATCTAAACAATAATGTTGTATTCATACCTAAATTGTATATGAATATAAAAAAATCAATTTTCTCATTATAGATGTTTTTTCATGTAATTGAACTAGAATTAAATGTACAAAAGTACTGGTATTTTGAATACAACCACCTCTAACTGCATCCAAGCGCAAATCTCAAATGACAGATAGGAAAAACCTTAACGATAACACGACAACAATGTGGTGACCATATCTGCATATCACGCTGCGGTTGCTATCGAAGTCCCGTGCATATCTTTAGCTGTTTTGTTTTTTATTTGTAGTTTCTGCATTTACGTGACAGGAAAAAAATTCACCCATATCGCAGGTTGGCTTAGTCCCACTCTTTAAGTTCTAAAAGCATTCCACTGTCTTACCTAGGCCAGGGACTACTTTTGACATTGCTGCAAGGTATTTTCACTAAGTACTTGGGCCACAAATGCCTTTAACATATCTATAAAAATAAATGCCTCTTGATGGAAGATTCACCTAAATTCTGCGAGAATAACATACTTGTGTTGATTATGGAGCTCTCTTCTCCTTAATATTTTTTGTTCTAACAAGCTCGGAACCGCATTTCATATTAATGAAAACCTTAAAGAAGTAAGATTTATTTTGATTTCTAACTTATCGAGAACTTCTTTTGCAATAAATAGCTTAAAATAATGTTCATAATGAAGCATGTCAATCGATGTTCATTAAAACTGTAAAGGCTGATAATAAAGGCAGTGTTTTCTCAAAATACTTCATTATTTTACATAGAAGCAGAATTTTTATGAAATTCTTAAACAACCAAGTATTTGCTGTATCCAGGGACTATAGATATTTTTAAATAATTATTGTTTACAGCTTTATCGATCGTCACTATCAACACCAGCTTTTAATATGTTACTGCTACTAGACATAAGCCTTTCTTCGGAAAGGAGGTTGAGTTACAATAACAAGCTAGTCAGACATGTTGGCGTAAGGATTCTTTTAAATTTTTCTTTACTTTTAAATAACCTATTACTGTATTTAATATTTATTTGTACCTGAACTCAGTACGTGCTACAGCACTATATTATATTCTAACTTTTTATAATATTTTGATTGTGTGGTAATGTTGTTTAACAAAAAAACTCTCTGACAATATATTCTTCGGTAGTTTTGCCCCCTTAGTCAGCTATTGCGACATCCCCGGTGTGAAATGAAAATGGTAACACTCCGTTTTCTATATCCATCATTGATTTTTTGTTTTAGTGTTTTTAAACAATTTTCAAGTAATTTTTTTTATTGTATTCATTCTGTGGCTTATCAAAGATAGTAGCAAGTATCAATGTTATTTTTACATTTACATAAACCTAAAATACTCGTATTGGTACTGGATAACGTTTAAACTCTAAACTAATAATAATAAAATCGTCATCGCTTTTGAGTAGGCTGTCAATGTAAATATATAATTGTTTATTAGTGTTTCATGACAGTCAAAACATTAAAATGTCATGATGTCCGTTACTTGAAATCAAACCTCTCTCTTTTTATTTTATTCCATTTTCATGGAAACACATCAATTTGTTTTGATTGACTAACATTAACAAACGGTTACTATATTTCCTGTATTGTACAAGATGGAAGTATGAAGAATACAGAAATATTTTCAGTAACAGTTTTGTTTGTTTGATGGTCAAAGACTCATTAGAGAAATTATTAGAACATAATGCATACAATGTTGTTTTCCAGATCTAAGGCACGCAAAAAACTCTTTCATGTCAAGAAACAGCCGGCTAATTTTTATAGCACTACAAAAGGAGCTCTGCTATGTAGTCGATTTATGGGATTTCTACCTATAATAGGTTTGACCAATCAGTCAAGTGACAAATTAAGGTAAGAGTTCTGATTATATTCCAAACATACCACATAAATGTAATAAGATGATCAATCATCAATAAAACCATTATCATCAGCCTATCGCAGTCCTGTGCCTCGTGGCCTGGACATAGGGCTCCCCAATTACACGCTACTTGGTTCGATGCTCGGTTTCTCGCATCCAGCTCCTGCCAGCCATCCTGCTCAAGTCGTCACTTTACCTGGCCTGTGGGCGTCCTACATTATGTCTGCGGCTAATATGGCCCGCCCTTTGCCACTTCAGCTTTCTAATCCTGTGGGCTATGGCCTTGGTTCTCTGCCGGCCACCTCATTTCTGATATAGACCTTAGAGGACGCCGAGCATAGCCCTTTCCATAGTAAGCTCTGTCTTAAACTAGTGGACCAGCCCTATCGTAAGTGTTCACGTTGCAGCTCCATATGTCATGACGGGTAGGATGCACTGATTAAAGACTTTGGTCTTTACGTACTGTGAAATCGATGATGAGAAGACCCGGTGTACCTTCCCAAACTCTGGTTGGTCATCAACAGGCTTTAGTAGTCCACAGCTGGACATAGTTGTCTCTTTAGCAAGCTTTAGCTACTCAGATCAGTTATTTCAGGTTTAGGGTTCGTTTTTGGTTTTTTCTTCTCCTCATAGTGATGTTGCTTATTTAATCACCTCTTACAACACTCATGGAATCGATAGAGGTGATAGCACGCGGTATTCTTAATCCATCACCATAAGGAAAATACTCATGAATAAATTAATCTATCACCTTATGGAAAGTACACAATGTTGATGAAATAATATGCTTTTTTTTTTATTGATCAACAATATTTTTTATGTATGGGCCTGCCGAAGGATCCCTACTCTGCTTGATGGGAAGCATAAGTAGAACCCAAAAGAGGTCACCATACTCATCGCGAATGCAGAAAATGCAACAATGCAGCTTGGTGACCCCCACTATGTCAGCCTATTGAGATGTTTCTGTATCATTAGACCTCCGGTCTCGCGCTCACCAACGAAACACGATACCACGCATGTTCATTTTACGTTTATCTTTTGTATGACCCTGGTTGAGACGGTCCGTTAGAACTGAAATCAACATGGCTCTACTACCTTTTGTTTGTTTAATTATTATAGTGAAATGAGCATATCTTCATATTAAATAGCGAGGATTTTACTTGTTGTCTGTTACATGCATTCATCTCTTTCGTGAAATATCTGTTATGATGTTAAATTGAAATGAAAAACATTACACATTTGAAGAATAATTTGGTATGTACTTAAAATATTTAATGTTCTCTAGGTACACTCTCTGGTCACCGTATACTATTTATTACGTGTTTAGCATGTTCGGGCAAGTACTGATGTGTTTCTCGGCTCTATATCAAATATTCCAGAAAGGTGGACACCTCACTTATTTTTGTAAGTTTTGTTTTTAAAATCTTTTTGATTTTTTTTATATACTTTAGACTTTGTCCTACGGCTTCGTCTTCATTTATCATAGTGGCATTAACATGAAATGTAAATATTATAATTATATAATATTTTGAACAACTAACATACAACGCCAGCTGACCCTAAACTAAGCAGAGCTTGTATTATAGGTCATACAAACAGCAGATCATACAAACATTTGGTCCGAACCTGGAATCGAACCCGAGTACTCAAGCACAGCCGTTACATACGCTACCACTGCGCCATCGGGGTAGTGGTAGCGTATGTATGTAGCGTGCGATTAAAATGCGATTGTAAAACTGAAACCTTAGCTTAAGAAATATTTTTGGTTATCTTTACAGATTACAACCTGTAATTATTTCTATTGCACTACTTGACTAGGTTTCTAGAATTGAATTGTAGTAAATAAATGATGATGAAGCGAGGGTATGCAATAACGGTACGGTTAGTACCTAGATGGGTGAACGCTGGTGGCATGTTACCAAGCGCATCTCCGTGTTTCGGAGGTCACGTTAAGAAGTCGGTCTCGGTTGTTATCATAGGATAACAGTCGTGAAGTTTGTGGCCTTTTGGAAGCCTTTGGGCGGCTTAATAACATCCAACGGCAAGATTACGCAGTCACAACGTATTCTTGCCAGTCCCCAACCCGCACTTGATCCGCGTGGGGACGTATGGCCTTAACCATCTCCTGAGAGGAGACCCGAGCCCAGACATTTTGGGTTGTTGATTGATTTATTGAAATATGTTATCAAAATCTATATTTCCAGCCCATCTTTTCAACTACGGTTCCAATTTAGCAGCAGCGCTGATCTTTGCGAAGAACACTCACAAGTGGCCATTGCTAATAAAAACAATTGAAAAAGTGGAAAACCAGCTGTCTCATTTCAGAAGAAACTTCAGAACCACCATAAATTTAACAACGACGTTTATGGTAGCAAACTGTGCAGGTAATTTTTTAGGGCTCTATACCCAAACTAAAAAAGAAAAAGTGTTCTATACCCAGAGGGTTAAAATGACAATGTAAGGGAACTCTTTGTGCGCCAGTCTGCACTTGAGCGATTGTTATTGCGTTGCATTTCATGTTGCGTTTTTATATTTTTTTATGAAATAGGAAGCAAACAAGCATACGTGTCGCCTGATGGTAAGCGATTGCCGCCGCCCATGGACTTCTGCAAAACCAGAGGTGTCACAAGTGCGTTGCCGGTCTTTGAGGAGGATGTGGGAGGGATTGGGGTATAGGCCTCCGGTATCCTCACTCAGTTGGTGAAATACAGCGCAATCGCTGTTTCACACTAGTTTTTTTTAAGACTATGGTATCACTCCGGTCGAACCGGCCCATTCGTGCTGAAGCGTGGCCCTTTCACGTTAAGTAAAATTAAAGATAAAACATCTCACATTTACATTCTCTACTGTTATGTGCACGTTCTGTATATTTAAACCTTATTCTTGTATCACACAATCCGTTGATGAGAAATGCAATAAAATCCGTACAGGCATGCGAAACAACTTTGTTTCCTCCGATGATGTAGATATGACAATCTTAGGTAGATTATTTATCTATTTACAACACTAAGCTGTGGTAAACTAAATACATTTAATCAATTCCATTTCAGTGCAATATATTGTGTCCTTAGTTCACGGTCTTATCATCGCTTATGTCTGTAATTCAGACAACGTTATTGATACTTATTTGAAGTTGCACAAGCCCTCAATTTATGAATACGGTCGTGGTAGTCCCTGGAAATGGGTGCTCGCTGAGGTATTTATAGATAATCGTTGTTATTACTGTATTTAATCAATCGTCAGATCACATTACTAATCATTCTTTGGCATTAGTTCAGTTTTAAGTAGTTGAAAGGGTTAACACAGTGGGTCAAAGTATTTATAGGGATAACAAATATGAACATGACAACGCTAATGTTACGACTTCTTATACAGTACTCGAAATTTTATATATTTTTAAGGGTGTCACATATTAATATGTGACACCCTTAAAAATATTAATAATTATTATTATTATTAATTCTCGACGTCCATGCTGGTGATAGATTAGTAGTCTAAGCCAACTGAATAAGTTTGATAAAATACCGTTGCTTAATTTGTTGTGTATTAGAAAAGTTTTCTACATAGAGATACATATTTGTGCCTTCGCTCTCTACGAGCTAAAGGTCAGGAAGGACAAATATTGCAGCTTACTTAGTTGTTAATTTAGTTGTTATTGAACCGTTTTTATCACATAATTGCGTAATGCTGATTATTAGTAATGTTACAAGCGCTATAGAGCTGAACATACCTTTCATCCCAAGAAGAATAGTAAAAATGTGTAAATACTCAAATTTTGATTTTTAGATTTTCACCCTACAAGGTTCATTTAACCTTAACTATAATGACCTGATCATGGTTTTAGTAAGCTTATATTTGACAGAGTACTTTATTGTACACAATAACCGCTTGAAAAAAGCTATGAAAGAGGTAAGTTTTTCTTTTTATAAATCGCTGCCAAGCTTCATCTAGTGAGTTGCGTTTTGTTCCTACCTAACTGTCTTTATTTCATATATTTTTACACATTATTTTCTTTTTAAACTTATATTTAAAATATAAAAAAAATAGTAGACCGACCGACATCAGGTACACAGACAATGAGACCGGTGGTTAGGACTACAAAAACAGAAACCTCCTCACCATACGTGCTGTGTCAAGGAGGACTGCCTTCTGTATCAGAACCTTGGCCGGTTACTCTCTGCAAAGTTAGAGATGTAAGCAATGTCGGCGCTTCTATCAACAGAACAAAACCAACATTCAGAACATCAATTTATAAGATTAGTTCCAACTGCTTTAAGTTTGTTATTTGTTTTTATTTTCTATGCGATCTATGATGATGGGCATTCAAAAGATATAAAAAAATATGTAGAGAATGTTAAATTTTTTTCAGGATATCTTTTTGTGTGAAACCTTCCGTTTAGAATATTTGAAAATTGTGCGTTTAGTAAAATTGTTAAATGTGTGGTTTGGAATCTGTCTGTTTGCATCCGTAACCACAAACTTGTTATCGGCTTGCCTACAATTATTTTACCTTATAAGGTAAGTGGCTCTATTTCAGCACTTCAATAACTTATTGCGGACGCAGACTACCCAAGATTAGAATAGTTGGGACTTGGGGAAGGCCTTCGATCAGCAATAGATGAAAACAGACTTAAGTTAGCAAGTCTTAATATTTTTCAAGGTATATTTAATACTAATGTTTCTTCGTAAGTGTATAACGCCTTACAAACGCCACGCTATTAATGAAGATGATAGTTGAACAATACAAATAGGGGTCTACCATGCTAGCAACCTTTTTATTCTTAAGGTGCAAAAGACTGAAGAAGTGCAACACCAATCGATCGAGTATATGAAAATAGACCAATACAAAATGAACTTGAATTGTTAGTTCCATTACGTGATCACGATACCAATGGATGTTTCAGATGTTTGTATATCAAAGAAGCTCTGATGTATATTAAAACTATGTGTTTATATTACAGTGGCCGTCATAGTTATTTGGATCCCCATTATACTTGTAGTAAGGATCAAAAAAATTTCACGTAAGTATCTAGAGGTCATTTGGAAGCATTTTTTTTATTATCTTTAACTTTTTACTCCTACTCATCTCATGGGTGTGCAACTAAGGGACAGACTACGAAGGACAAAATCACGGCAAGGAGAAGGAAAACTTGGTATACTAGACCCAAACCTCCTAGCTAAGGAAAGGCTAGCTAGCTAGTCTAGCAGTAGACTATTAATCGCTTTTGATTATGGGAGTGGGAGAGATACGCTTCGGCATAAATGAGCCGGCTCGACCGGAGTGATACCACGCCCTCACAGAAAACGATGTGAAACAGCGCTTGCGTTGTGTTTCATCGAGTGAGTGAGGATAACGGAGGCTCATCCACTGCCCTCCCTTTCCTCCAAAGGCTGGCAGCGCACTTGTGACGCCTCTGGTATTGCGGATATCCATGGGCAGCTGTAATCGCTTACCACACGTCACGACACGTCTGTCCGTTAGCCCTTTATTTAATAAAAAAGATCTTTAGCTTCTAAATAATGTATATCAATATATGGAAAATTTTAGTATAACTGGGTCATTTTCATAGCTCATAATAACACTAATACCTATTTTTCCTCCGCAGATTCCTATTGTTTGTGAATCGCTACGTATTTTATATATATTCATTGTTCTACTTACTATCGCGGACGACACTAGTTCTAGTACTTTCTGCAAGGGTGTACACCAATGGTTACCAACCAGTGTATATTTTGTACGACTTGCCCATTTCTAGGTTTAGTACCGAGGTAAATTTTTACGTTAATAATTTTATTATTTGACTCTTATTCTCACTCGTAGATTATAGTTGCATTACATAAACACAGTATACTGAAAAACGGTCTGTGCAGTCCCAGTGGGTTAGGCAATCAAGTTACCGAGAATGAGCAGTCATGAATTAAGAGGCGAATATGTACCTACACTGTATACGTATGTGAATATACATGTAACTATTTGTATAGTCGATTTGTTGCTTAATCTTCATTAAAACCTCACCATTTTTGAGACCATAGCACCAACACGAAGCGGGAACAGGACAAATGAATATCACCGTACAAATACTCAAATTTGGAAGGGACGCGAATGGTTCGGCTTGAGGCATTTTACCCGAGATGCGAAAATAGCGTAATACCATTATATTAAGTGTCGTATTACTGCATTGCGCAGTGAACCCTACATAGGCAAGGGATATATTAATGCTGCAGCTTACCGTGGTTAGGAGATATACTTAAGTTATAACCAAATAAGATATATGGTTAAATGGGAATATGGGAAAAGTAAAATGTCTCTCGGAAACCGCAATGAAATTAATCAGAAGCAAATGGAAGGAGACGGAAATCCTCGCAAAATTATTTTATTTATTTTCAAATGATGACATTTTGTAGGATAGTGTTACTTTTGAGTATTACATAATCTAGGAGGGAGTAGCCATAGCGTTTTTTTTCCAATAATCGAGGGAAATTCTTCACACATGCATATTTTAGAAACACATACCAAACCAATCGCCTGTCATTACGAACTCAGATATAAAAATTTAAAAATAAGCAGTCAAAATTTTACACACGTATTAACTCATAGTGTCAAAACAGCGTAATACGTAGGCTCATTTGGGCTTATGCTTTAACAGTTCCCCGCAAGCGTATGGCTACTCCGTATCGTGTTGCTCTATGCTTCACACTGATTATATAAATCGTAAATGTTACTTTTGAAATTGTTTAAAATATTTATAGATCCTTTACAGTTTTTCCAATTTTTCAGGTTCAAAAATATATAGCTCAAGTTAAGGCCATCAGAATTGCTATAAGTGGTATGGATTTCTTTCACGTAACACATGGCATGATATTAACGGTTAGTATGTTAGAAGTCTTTTCCATTTCTTAACTCTGTGGCGTAGTGATAGCGTATGCGACTGCTGTGCATGATTTCTCTTGTTAGATACCCGGGTCGGACCAAATGTTTGTATGATCTGCACATATTTGTTTCGGAGTTTGGGTATGTTCTATATATAATATTTATGTATTTAAAAAAAAGTATATGTGTATTCATATCAGTTTTCTAGTACCGTGCATAGTCTAAGCTGTGCTTAGCTTAGGACTCGAAGGTGTTGTGTGTTAGATGTCCGAAATATTGATTAATTTATTAGAAAACATTTTTTAATTATTCGATTACATGTACTCAATTTTTATATTTCACCATACTCACAGAAACTGAATCTAAAATCCACATTATTGTAAAGCAATGAATTTACTAACTTTGACAGTAAATGTGCTACTATCTATTCGTCTATACATAAAAATAAACTAGACCGCCTTCTCAATAACTGCATTCGATTTATTTTTAATCTTCGGAAGTATGACCATGTGTCTCTTTTTTGTTCTCAGTTAAAATGGTTACCTATTAGCCTAAGGCGCAATCACCGTGCACTAACCTCACTATTTTCATTTCTTAATTCTCAATTTTCACCTACTTACCTTGCTCCATACCTTCAGTACCTATGCTCTAACCACGATAGAAATCTTCGCTCTGTTGATAATCTGCTTCTCTCTTGTCCCTCCCATAACTCCGACTTCATAAACAGCTCGTTCTTTGTGCAAGCAGTACTTCTCTGAAATGCGCTTCCGCTCGAAATCAGGAAATCCACAACCCGTTTCACATTCAAAAAGAAAGTACACCAACTCCTTCTAAATGAACTGGCAGAACTATCTCATCCATAACACACCCCATATTCCTGTATTCATAGTGTATATATGTGATGAATATGTGTATGTATATATANTGTATGTTTATATTTGTATTCGTGATGTGTATGTAGTGTTATATTAGTGTAATATGAAACCTCTGTGCACCTACCTCACAACATTTCTACACCACCCGAAGGTTGACTGGAAGAGAATGTCACGGACATTAAGTCCGCCGATGTACAGATTTAGTGCATAAAGTTTTTAAATAATTAAAAATAAAAATAAATAAATTAAAATAAGTTGCAGTGCCTGTTTGTAATTTCAAATTAACAGCTTTTTACTAAACTCAGAAGAAATTGTACACGGTATTTACATCAAAAAATCTTTTTTTACATTTATGTGCATCTGTCTGTTGATTTGTTCCGGCTAGTCACTGAACGGCTAGACTGATTTTATCGGGACTTTCGATAGCAGAGAGCTGTTGATATGTATTATGTTCAAAAGGCAAAATAATAACCGAGGGCACCAATTAATAATAACCAAGGAGATGGTGAATTATGCAAATTCACACACGCATACACATAAACAAAGGTACATACAATGTCACACGTTGAAAATTAAATTGTTGATACTATACCAAATATTAATATTTTCAGGAATCTTTAAAGCTCTCTATATGCTCATTGTACTCATTCGTCTGAGCATGTTTAAATATCAATTGTATAAAGAAAAAATCTAAACATTACTACATGTGTTACTACACGTAAATAACAGTCCAGCTTTCACTTTATTCACAATGATTATTTCCACAATTTTCATCTGCTAATTAACTATTCTAGTAGTTCACTCTTTTAGAAGAGCACTGTGTACACCACACGATATACCTTTTGGTAACGGTCTGTGAAATTTACGAGATTTTAACTTTGTATGTAAAATGCCTCGGTATAGTTCCTAACACAGTTCAGGTGAACTAGCTTTCGGCGGCAGTTTCAAACAAACAAATTTACATTTGAATTTGTTTTAGTTAGAACGGTTTCGAACTACAAGTTACAGAACTGAATTGACTTTTCGTTAGAAACATACGCTTTTTTTGTAGTTGACTTCTAAAAAAATCATTTTCGTGTTTAGTCTGCGGTATAAAAAAATATATGAACCGTAAAATTCAGCGTTAAATAAAACTGAGGCGTTATGCTGCATTGCTTTGTTATTAGTTATGTCGTCTAACAAACTAGTTAAACAAACAACAAGCGCTAAAACGATTATTATTATGGACTAGCTGAGCTCCGCGGTGTTACCCACGTTTGTTGTTGTAACTGCAGGCAACGCCGCAGGCCGAAGCTAGTCTAAAAAAAGTAGCCTAAGTTACTTCTTATATCATCAGTTATTCGCCAGTGAAACTCCCGTTAAAATCAGTCCAGCCATTCCAGGGGTTGCCCGGAACAAACAGACAGACTGACAGGCAAATTAAAATACAAAAAAATATTATTTTGGTATATGTACCGTATATATGTACATGTGCATTTAGTAAAAAGCGAGTATTTTAATATAACGAACAGATACTCTAACTCTAAAACAACAACCCATAATATACCACTGCTGGGATACCTATTGGCCTACGGCGCAATCACCGTGCACTTACCTCACTATTTTCATTTCTTAATTCTCAATTTTCACCTACTTACCTTGCTCCGTACCTTCAGTACCTATACCCTAACCACGATAGAAATCTTCGCTCTGTTGATAATCTGCTTCTCTCTTGTCCCTCCCATAACTCCGACTTCATAAACAGCTCGTTCTTTGTGCAAGCAGTACTTCTCTGGAATGCGCTTCCGCTCGAAATCAGGAAATCCACAACCCGTTTCACTTTCAAAAAGAAAGTACACCAACTCCTTCTAAATGAACTGGCAGAACTATCTCATCCATAACACACCCCATATTCCTGTATTCATAGTGTATATATGTGATGAATATGTGTATGTATATATATATTTATATATAATACCTATAACATATGTCTGTTTATATTTGTATAAAAATAAAAAAAAACAACAACCCATAATGCTGGGCTCGGGTCTCCTCTCAGGAGAGGGTTAAGGCCATACGTCCCACGCTGGCCAAGTGCGGGTTGGGGACTGGCAAGAATACTTGTGGCTACGTAAATCTTGCCGTTGGATGTTTTTAAGCCGCCCGAAGGCCTCCAACTAAGCTTCACGACTGTTATCGTATGATAAGAACCGGGACCAACTGCTTAACGTGACCTCCGAATCACGGAGACGCTCATGGTAACATGCCACCAGCGGTCATCCATCCAGGTACTGACCGCGCCATCGTTGCTTACCCTCGATGAATGTTTCTAATCACCGAGTGCAACTGGGTTATGAGCGCCTCTCTACTCTAACGATAACTCTAATTTTATTTATTTTAATAAATATTTTATTTTTATTATAGATAGTTTTCTCGCGACCAAAATAACGTAAGCGCTGGGAAGTTCGTGGCGCTTACGCGATTCGTAACTTCAAAGTAGTTAAACTGAGCAACGTAAAAAGAGCAGCAAAAGGTTTAAATATCAAACTCCTGTCGTGCTTCGGAGCTTACACACACACTTTTTTATTTTGTTTTTTTTTCAGGTATACGCAACTATCGTAACTTACGAGGTGATGTTGTTACAATTTTATAAATTAAATAATTGGATATAAACAAGCTACTTAAACAAGCGGAATGGAGTTAAAATAATGTTTTGAAGAGTTGTGTTGTGATACTAATGCTCTATAATTAATTTAACAATAAATTGTCAAAGACGAAATTCAACATTATGTCAACTTGGCCTAGTTTCATTTTTCAGTTTTCCCAAGTGTAATGCATTGAGAGAGGTTGAGGTAGATACAACTCTTCAGGATGGCGTAAGAAAGCGGTTCCTGGATCTCTCCAGTCTCAGGCGCAGAGTGGCACACCGTGTGGTTTTAGTCGGTTCGATTCCGACACACCGCCCCGCCGCAAACCCTGGTGGGGTGAAGGCCAGAAGGGGTTTCTACAAGTAAATAAAAATAAAAATAATATAAAACTCGCTGTATTTCAAACTATGATTAAGTGTTAGGATTCGCTGATTTGAAATAAAATACCATCGACGACTAAAAAAATTTTATTAGTTATTAATACATTTATGAAAAACCTTAGTGCTATTAAGTAACGACTATATTTAATAGTCGTTATATAATAATAAGGTTTTTCATAAAAAGTTCACCGACCTTAGTCTACCGTTCACTTGGATCTCTTGGATGTTTAACAACTGTAGCTCAAACTTAACTGTCTTACGGGTGAAGTCTCTCCCTCTCTTTCTCTCTAACCCCTTCTCTTTCTCTTTTTCTTTGTCGCTTTCTCTCTCTCTTTCTCTAACCCCACCTCTCTCTCTCTTTCTCTCTCTCTAACCCCACCTCTCTCTCTCTCCCTCTCTCTTTCCCTCTCTCTCCCTCTCTCTTTCTCTCTCTCCCTCCAAACTCTCTCTCTCTTTCCTAAATTTATTAAGAAATCGTAACATTTTTACTATAGAAGATTGTGAATTGGTGTATCTTTGTGTCCAAATAATGCTTTTTGAGAATCCTCCGCTCAACTTGTTTTGAGATCCAAATTCGCTTTGGTGAAACAAAAATTAGTTTAACTTGCTCTTGCATCAGCTTTGTGTTATTTACTCTCAATATTCCCTGAAAAACATAAACCTAACCTGATAGTGTAGTATCTGTATATTTGTACAGTTGGACATACGAACGAGAAAAAGATGTTTACAGCAACGGTAACTTACAAACCATCAGGCAAATTTTCTTACCATTTGACCCCATATACCGTAAAAAAATCACAAAAAAAAAACAACATCAGTGTACCCATGCCATGAATAATAAAGATCAATCATTAAACATAAATAAATGTTGAAACAGTTTTCTACTCATTAAATATTAATAAACAATATTAATTCCTACAACTTAAGTCACATTACAAACAATAAATATTTGACATATCGGTGATTCCTACAGTTGTTAACACCTTGTCAATTTAATATACGTTGTCTACCGAAGTAAAATATTTAAACAACGTATGTTTTAATAACACAAAACATATTAAATCATATGAATAATAAAGTACAGATTACGAATCTATTTTTGGGGAAAATTAATCGTAATGCTATAGATCCCAATTGGGCTAACGTATTTACAGGTAAGACGTATTATTTTGTTTCTATTTTAAATGCTTAGAAATACATTTAAATGACTACTAGAACAATGTTTAAAAATGACTGTTTTTAGTCGCAGTGAATAAACTAGGAATAATATATATGATATTTGTCTCCGTTGCAGTAAAAGGATGAAAGTCAATGACACTGAGGAAAGAAAGTCATGCTGTCTTCATGCTTGCTTGCGCCATTCGATGAAGCTTGCTCGTTGGTCCGGATTTTTTCCTGTTCAAGGTCTTAACCAGCTTACTGCTGATGGAACTAAGTAACTATATGTTTTATTGAGTTCTCTAATTTATGCAACACAAAGCTACCGCAAAGTTTACGTTTAATGTCGATATTTTGGCAAAATATACTTGAGAATGATCCAGTGATTACACCACGAACTACGAGTACATAGTAGTTTATGATTCTACATCTCGCAATTAAAAGTCTTGCTCTAGATGACAATTGAAAATATAATGTCATTCAAATAATATGGTTCTTTAATGTGACAACTAAACTTATACAATTTTGTAAATATAATAGAAACATTCTTAAACATAGAAAATAAAAATGTCTTATGAAATATTTTTTTCCAGATTTAAATTGAAATGTCTGTACGGTGGCTACCATATTTTTACTCTCATGGGCCAAGTGATACTGCTTTACTTTACTGTTCTTTTTTTTCTTAACAGTGAAGCCTCATTGGTATCAATCTGTAAGTATATCATTTAGAATTTATAATCGTGAATGTCAATCACTTAACTATTAAATCGATTTTAATTAATTAGATTTCAATAGGTTAAGAATATTAGCCGAGTAAACAAAGACTACATTATTTTATCAATAAGTTTTACGTAATCAAGTTATTGTTTCTTTTAAGTTTTAGTAATATTTGATAGAGTTTTTCCTGTTTCACAAAATGTTATAATATATCGCAAATAACAAATTAATGTATTGTTATAATCTTTTCATACTTCTTTCAGCTAACATCTTATATTATGCAATAAACTTCACTGCAGCTATATCACTATTTAAATTAGCTAAGCGGTGGCCTGCATTGATGAAACTAGCTGAAGAAACCGAACAGAGCATGGCTTTATTAAAACTGGATAGTCGTACTATTAAGAAATCAAATATACTTGCATTTACGGTGATAATACTAACTATAGGTACGCAATTAATAATAATATTTTTGGCCATGTGACTCACATTGCCATCTTGTTTCAAACTAAGCAGAGCAAGGTTTATTAAAGCTGGTTCACTAATAAATACTTGGATACCTTTTAAGCTAAATTCATTCAGTTAATATCATAGAAAACATACAAACTCCGAAACAAATATTTGTAAATCATACAAACATTTGATCCAACTAACTCGAGAATCTACAGCACAGCAGTCGCAAATAATACTCCTGCACTACCGAGGCAGGCAAGATGAAATTAAGATGAAATAAATCTATTTAAATTATTATAAAACTTTGACTACCCACAGTAAGAAAATGAAGAATCTCGCCTAGCATCTAATCAGTACAATTCATTATGTTTCACAATATACTTTTTCCACAGTACATAAAGTACGCCATCTTAATCATTCTAACACAGAGGAGCCCCCTGTGGAAAAGAAGATGCAACATTCGATATATTGCGTTTCGTTCTGATACTTACTAATACAGTTTAACTCTTTTGCAGTGACATACGGTCTCGCGATCAACTTTAGCGTAAAGTTGACTATTGCATGTATATCTGGCACTAGTTCTACTTACATACACCAAGAAATCTACGCATCATACATGAAGATTAGGATGTTTTACATTTTTAACTACATACCTTACAGCGATGTCAAGGCAACTTTTGCTTTGGTGAGCAAACATATCTTTACATAGTGTAAAATGCAATGCGCTCCATGTTCGCTCAGATCTTTTAAACAACTTAATGCGTTTCAATGCAGTTCTTCAGTTTGCTTTTTTAATAAATAGTTCAGTTAATAAAAAGTTCAGTTGCTTCTTTAATAAATCCCCGCGGCGTTACCCGCGATACAACAATAACCGCGGTTAAAGTCTAGAAAAAAGCTATGTTAAAAATATTCCATGTCCGCTTCCTGGTTCTAAATTACCTCTCTACCAATCATAAGTTCCGCCGTTATCGAGTTATGAATAATACAACTAATGATGACTTTCTTTTATATATATAGATGAGTAAATAAGCATAAAAATCGCGATTACTTGTGGGTCCACAATCTTTAAGTAATCTAGCAATATCCAGTGCTGCAATATCGGTGTTTCAGAGTACAATTAATTCCTTATAATTTATTACAAGCAAGCCGTAAATTTTTTTTTCTATATAGTTCATAACTCGACCCTAACTAGGACCACAAAAGATTATCCTTTGTACTCCTCTGTTAACAGCGGTTCAGGTACGTGACCTAGAAAAATAAAACCTCAAATACCAAACTCTAAATTTCACTATTTCAAATTCACAAAAAATTAGACGCCGTAGAAATCGTTGATATGCATTCTCGAATAATCAAAACTCTAATTCATTTATTTCGAATCAATTAACTACATCCACACTACCAAAGCCACACGATATAAATTAACAAAACCTATTTTTCAGATATTTAATTTCCAAACTACCATCTTGGGTGGATACGTTGATGTGTTAACAATTTGCTGTAGCCTTTATATAACTTCGTATTTTCAAAACTTGAACAAGATTATTTTTTCCAAGAAGAACAACGTAAGTGCAGCAAATATTAATTGTTTTTAATGAGAAATCTTTGCATTGGTACTTTCCATTACACTCTATGAAGATCTGTCAGCAAAGTCAAATATAGAAAATTAAATAAAGTAACATTACAAATATTGATTGGTGATTCGGAGGTTACGTTAAGCAGTCGGTCCCGGTTGTTATCATACAATAACAGTCGTGAAGCTTAGTTGGAGGCCTTCGAGCGGCTTAAAAACATCCAACGGCAAGATACGTAGCCACAACGAATTCTTGCCAGTCCCCAACCCGCACTTGGCCAGCGTGGGGACGTATGGCTTTAACCCTCTCTTGAGAGGAGACCCGAGCCCAGCAGTGGGACATTATGGGTTGTTGATTGTTAATTGAACATTACAAAAGAATAAAACACTTAAAAGCTGCCGTAAATTTTAAAACGAGAAAGAATAGTGCCTTATTTCACAAAGTCGATAAGATAACATTTATAAATTATACTAAAATCGTCATCATTGGATCATCACACATCACATCGACAGCCTTTAACAGTTCACTACTAGACATAGGCATTTCTCTAATCATCGTCCAAATCAAATCAACAACCCATAATGTCCCACTGCTGGGCTCGGGTCTCCTCTCAGGAGAGGGTTAAGGCCATACGTCCCCACGCTGGCCAAGTGCGGATTGGGGACTGGCAAGACAACGTTGTGGCTACGTAATCTTACCGTTGGATGTTTTTAAGCCGCCCGAAGGCCTCCAACTAAGCTTCACGACTGTTATCCTATGATAACAACCGGGACCGACTGCTTAACGTGACCTCCGAATCACGGAGACGCTCATGGTAACATGCCACCAGCGGTCACCCATCCAGGTACTGACCGCGCCGTCGTTGCTTGCCCTCGCTGATTGTTTCTAATCACCGAGTGCAACTGGGCTATGAACGCCTCCTAATCCTAATCATCGTTAATTCGGTATAAAATCAACATTAAGTTAGCTTACAGCAATTGGTATGGTTCTGTATATGAAAAGGTTTGTTAATCTTGCAATACGATATATGCATGTTTTTCTTTATTTATTAATCTGATCATTTACTTCTCTGTAACATAGAAAATGATATAAATAGGCTTGAAAATGGCCAAAGTAATTTTCAAAATGAAATTTAAAACACTGACTAAATTTGAACTATTCAAACGCCGCCATTTGCGCGCCTTTTTGACACAGACAATGACGTCATTGTCATCTAGTGTTTGTTTACTACTTAGTGTTTACTATTTAGTTACTTCATATTTATTTACAGTTTTAATTGCTATAAAAGTCATAGAAGTAGGTATTTTTTCTTACAAACACCACTAACATAGTTTGAATTTCGACTTCGATAATTTCGTTGAAGTGACAATCGAAATCACACTCCGTTTCGACGAATAATAAGCGTTTATATAAGTTTGAATTTCAGTACCTTAATTTTCACTTTTTATTTAATATTTTCTGGTTTTAAATAATCGCGAAATAAAAACATACCTAAGATTGTAAATATTCTCATTCCCTATTCCTATAACTTGATTCTTAGAATTTATCATGGTATAATATACTCGAATACTAAATGTAACTCTGTTTATTTTCTGTTTATAGAGTATGATATCGTGGAGGCAACTACGTGAACACTACTCAAAATTGGCGCTACTGGTGCAGGAAATAGATGGTCATTTGAGTAGCTTCATTCTTGTTTCATTCTTTAGTAACATGTACTTCATCTGTCTTCAGCTGTTTACTTTAATGCAGTAAATATAAGCGTTTTTCATTTTCTACTTAATATTAAACACGTTAATCTTTGATCGTTTTGGAAATGTAAACTATCTATAAATATAAAAGAGGAAGGTGAAGGCTGACTGACTAAGATACTCAGAAATCAACGCACAGCCCAAACCTAGAATCCTAAATTTGCATGTAGGTTCTTTATATAACAAAAGGGAACACTAAGAAAGGGATTTTGGAAATATAACCCCTAAGGGGTAAAATTGATGATGAAAATATCTACTGCGCTAGGGAAGCTGCGGGCAAAAGCTAGTTTTTAAGATTGCTTAATTTTTGTTGCGCTAATAACATGTCTGGCCAAGGTTGGTTTTTACACCAACCAACTAAAAGATACACAGCCCTGGATGAGAATAAAAATAGTTTATTTAAACTACGTTTCCATGTATATTGGTAATTGTTAAGAACAATATTTTTTATTAATTGTGTTGACAGTTATTTAATAGTCAGTTAATGATAAATTAGCTATTTTATATTGACTTTGAGTCATATATGTTTTTTTTCACAGTGGAACTGTTTTAAATTTCAAAAATTGTGGCACTGAAAAAGTCGACAAGTAAGTGGATGATTATGTTTTAGATTGTGAGGATTTCATGAATCGTATCAACACAAGAAAGACTGGATTCAATCTTTTAAAGTAAATACACAAACCCAAATCTTTATCTACGCAGGAATAGACGGAGGCGTATTAAACGCTTTGCCAAATATTATTTTGGCTTGCTAGTATATTATTTTTATTTAATCTATCAGTTAACGTATACGACTGTCAATCAAGACGCCTTGGGTTCGATTCCCACGCCGGATCAAAAGTTGGGATTTTCTTAGACATTTTCAATAACAGCCCAGATTATTTTAGTGTTTTATGCCCGTGCTTCGAAAAGCACCGAGCAGGAGTTGTATTATCGGCCCCAGTTGTCATGAACATCTATGGAAACATTATGGGGAATCCAGTGCAATAAATATATTTGCAACTAATTCAGCTTTTGGAAAATGGGCTAAACGTGCAGACGTAGGAGATTTGCGGTGGCTCGATGCCAGACACTCCGTGAAAAATTGTTATTTGGGTATAACCTGTTGAACTAGAAGCAAACCCCAAATAATCTTTGAAAGAAGCTAAGCCTAAGGAGAAGGCGCTCATAGCCCAGTTGCTCTCGGTGATTAGAATCAATCACCGAGGGTAAGCAACGACGGCGCGGTCAGTACCTGAATAGGTGACCGCTGGTGGCATGTTACCATAAGCGTCTCTGTGATTCTGAGATCCCGTTAAGCCGTCGGTCCTTGTTGTTATCATAGGATAACAGTCGTGAAGCTTAGTAGGAGGCCTTTGGGCGGCTTAAAAACAACAACGGCAAGATTTACGTAGCCACAACGTTGTCTTGCCAGTCCCCAACCCGCTCTTGACCAAAGTGGGGACGTATGGCCATGACCCTCTCCTTAGAGGAGACCCGAGCCCAGTAGTGGGACATTATGGGTTGTTGATTGATTGATTGAAGAAGTAGAAGATGCCATATACACAAAAAAGGAAATATAAGGAATGACACACAGTCAATAACTTAGTCTCAAACTTTGGTATTGTACGAACCTAATATAATATTTTATTTACTTCTAGCGTAATGAAAACTCCAGACTATTTCCTATTTCACTACAGCACTGTCTCGTTTTTGATGCTGAGATTTATATTGCTGACCATGTTCACTGCTAACGTGCATAACACTGCACAAAAGCCATTAATTCCAGTATACAGCGTACAGCCCGCAGAATATGATCAGGAGGTATTTCTTAAATGAATAGACAGGCAATTATCTATTGATCTTTAGTTGTAACATTAAACTGAAAAATGATTGTTTCTAGATATTTATTTGCTATAATAAATAAAAATATTTGTCAAATTGAGAGTATCCGAAAAATAAAGTAATTACGAACACGTGACATAAGCGTACGGTTCTATGAACCAAGTAAGGTGGTGGGGACGGTCGACCAACGCGATCGAGAATCGCTCCGTCAACACTTTTTCATTATACACGAATTATTCTGAATCATAATAGTTTTCCATTATTATGTTCATTGAGTTTTTATTTATCTTAATTGCAATAATTACTGGGTTCGTTTTCAATTTATGGTCACCACCGAAATATTATTATAAATAAAGCAAAACAAAATATACATTAAGTTATACTTCTTTGATAATAGTTGGTTTGGATTTAATTTTGGTTAATTGTTTAATTAAGTATGTACTTATCTTTATTTCAGGTGTTAAGATTCCAACTAACACTTCGCTTTACAACAGTAGCGTTGAGTGGAAAGTTATTCTACGTCACTCGAAATATGATATTACAAGTACGTCAAAATATTTTTAAATTCATAATTAATATACAATGTTCTAACATGCTTAAATGATAAACATACTTTATATATCTACATGTATATAACATATTATAGATTATTTACATGACATGATTACACAGCACGACAAATTAACTAAATGACATGATAAATCAAATTACAAGAATGTATCTATAAATAATTTTTAAATATCTTTTGTTTCAGGCAATAAGCACAATAATTACATACGAGCTGGTGCTACTGCAATTCAGCAAGACATACTTTGACGATGATTCAGCTACTAATACAACTACAGTAACCTATGAAAATTAGGCTTATTTTTTATTTAAAATTAACTTCAGAGCGTTAATAAGCTTACATGTAGGAAAGTACTCGTAGAAAATGTTTTGCAAAGCTATTTTTGTGATTAAATTATTAACATAAATTTTGAAATAAAACCTTTTTGCGTCAACATACATCCTTTTTCATCTTTTATTTTTTTTAAAGACAACCCCCGCAAGAAAACTATTTCAATCAATTTCGAAACGTTACATTAATCATTCTAGTTATACTGTTCTAAAATGTAATTCATATTTAAAAGAACTGGCAACAAACTTCATCACTAGGAGTATATCTGTCTAACGGTGGACATTACAAAACTAACAATAAACTGAAACTGTTGTTCTACGTTTAGGTGTTCTTAACCCAGACGCCGAACAACAATTTGTGGATCCCAAAAAGTGTTGTCAACTCAACTCTACCAACCACTATCACTATCGACCGATTTCTACTAAGCTATAGTAGAAATCGGCGAAGTGACTGCTTAATCCACTTTACTATACGTGCAGTCTATAAATTTGCTCACACAATAAATCTAGTGTTTATATTTATTATATTACATTAATTGATAACATTATAGATCATATAGGTTATATTTTTAACGACAGGATGTTATTATTTAGATACCGACTTTTAAAAGATAACGAAAACTATTTGCCGATTATGGAAAGAAAAAATAATACATAATGTAGAAAACATTTAACTAGAAATCGTTTTAGCATAGGCGCATTAAAGTTAGTACTACTGATTTAAGACGAATTATCTATATAAATAATCTCAAAAATGTATGTACGCGCCTAACTTTCGATCGACTGCACTAAATAGGATAACTCAGTTTATGAGTTTTTTTTTATTTTTAGGATAAGGTTTGTATAGAACAAAAAGTCGATAGTGTTATATTTTCTTAGTCCGCTTAGTCTTATACATTGCAGCCCTGCGGTTAGTTAACACGAGGATACTAAAATAGATAGTTCGATAATTCTGAAAATTTTCACGAAAATTTATTTGGCGGCACAAAGTTCGCCGGGTCAGCTAGTTATATAATAAATATTTACTTATAAAGAACAGCTTATAAATATTGAGAAATACCCTGTAGAAACTCATCTGGCTACCATGGTATAATACGTCATTTCTAAAGAGAGGATTATGTACAGCAGTGGAGAGTTAAAAGCTATAGATGACCATGGACTTTATTTATTTAATGATTTAAAATCTGAGCAAATAGCCTTGTAAAATTTATAGACTTCTAATTCACGAATCAATGCTACGAGTGCTATGACTCACGTGTCATAATATAATTAATAAAACTTTTAACAAAACATTACAACATATACAGTAAGTATCACAATGTTTATAAATAGTGAAAATATGGTTTGTTTTCTTACAGCTCAATACAAAGTTACATTTTACGTTCCCTGGTATTGTTTTATTCTCAATCAAATATCAAAAACAAAATAGATGAAAAGACAGAGTATGATTATAAGTAAAACCAACATACTTTTGTTTATAAACATTAAAACTTTCACGTCCTACTTGACAGATGGATCAAACATTCATAGAACATATGATAGGAATATATTTCTATTAAACCAACTATAGAAATGTCACAAAAACAAGATGGCCGTTCAGTAATAAGTGACATTTACTTGATAGTTGACGTCAAATTAACTGTCAGTGGCATTGAATATGGAAACTGATATTAACAGTCACAAACCTTTAGGTAGATGCAACATTCACTATATTCACCATACACACTGCGAATGCAGGCAATGCAATTATGTAGTATAGTGACCTACACTATGGCTGCCTATTCAGATGGTTCTGCATCATTGGACCTCCGGCCGTCATACACCAATGAAACACGATAGCACAAATGCTGTAATTTTTAATTAATCTTCTGTACGAGAGTAGCACCGCCCCAGTTGAGACGTCTCATTCGTGCTGGAATCAACATGGCTCTACAACCTTTATATTTAACTACATTTGTTACTTAAATTTATACTTAATTAATATCATAATTTTAAAAGAAACGTGTGCGTCTCGGGACGCCCGACAGAAGTGATAACTTAAACTAATCTAAGTTAAACCATTTGGTATTGAAATTGTTTAACTTGAGAAACCTTAGCCTATTACTTAAATTTTATGTGTATTAATATGATAATGTGAGGAAAATATATTTATTAATGAATTCTTTTATTGATTATAAAATATATTTTATCCGTCCTAGATTCGGCTAGCCTGTGGGTTAGAGTGAGAGGGGAGGAGCTAGCTTACCGCTGCCGCATGCTCGAGAGAAAGGGAAGCCAGATAGACTGGCACCGTAACGCGTTATGTAACAAAGCGGTTTACACGCCCATAAGAAGTTATCACTTCAAAAAAATACACGTACAACTGCAATAGCGACTGGTATAAGTCACGACAGATGAGAATTTAACTAAATACGACCTGCTAAACATTGATTAACGTAATTTATAGCAACCGTTTATTTGCGTGACGGTATATTTACGTGTGTGTTTTATTGAAAAACCCTGAATAAGTAATATACATACATCTTATTTTCAGATGATAAAAATGCCTTCTGCCGATTGCATCAAAAGATACCTGAGTAAGTTTACAACTCATAAAACTCTATAACTCATGCTAATATATAAATTTGACGTATTTCTGTCTGTCTGCTTATCTATTACACTTTAACAACTAAACCCCAGAACTAATTTGGATGGAATTTACCATGGAGATTGATTCTTGAACAAGGACGTAGGCTATTATTTACCGTGATAACCGACATGCACGCGGATGCAACCGCAGGCAAAAGCTAATTTTCCTATAAAACAATAGGTTCATAGTTATTGTTTTCCGGAGCAGTTTCTTTAACTTTTCTTTTCAGCGACTCTTATTTAAAACACAATTTCAGAAATTGGGTAGAAGAAGAGAAAAAAGATAACATGAATTATGAAAGAAATTTGGATCCAAATGAAGAGAACACAATCAATAGTAACAATCAGAAAGAAAACACTCAGTTCCTTCTTTTTCAAAGAGCAATGAAAGTAATACTTATATATGGACAATGTGTTGGTTTGAATCCAGTCACATCAATATTGAGCCAGAATATTTCGAAAATAAGGTAAATAATATAATTTGACCACTGAATTTGTAAAATATCAAAAATTAATTTATCACTTGCATAACGCAATAAATTGCTCTAAACAAGCTTTTGCGCCGGCGCGGCGTTACTCTTGCTTAGCGAATTCTCATAGATTACTTATTTGTGGAGAAGAAGTAATCATCTATGGATGCAATAGCAAGGCATTTACGGCGTGGTTTTTTGTTCCGTTTCGTACTGTACCACGTCCAACTCTTCCAGATATCTTCTGTTTAATTTCGTCGCTGGTTCCAAGACAGTTTTATTTTCCCCGGGACATCTCGTGTGTTATAAGTATATAAGTTCATGGGTCCTGTTCGTGGGTGGTCTGTTGATTCTGGTGTACAGGAGTTACAGTGGTGAGCGTGTGGGCAGTATTAGTCCCAATACTGCACCACGTGACATGAAATAAAAGGTGTCTTGTTACAACTTAAACAAAAAGTTATAAAACTTTGCCCATCGTCAAAGTATAAGATTAAAAAACATGTAACGTGTAAGCAAACATAACACTCTCATGTCACAGGATGTATTAATGTGTGCATAAAATTCTGGATGTCTTGTTTTAATTATTATATGTGAGTTCGTATTGACAAGAGATTATTTTTTATATGATTCTAAAATGTGTACGTATGAAGATTTCCCCACATAAAAAATAACGGACTATTTTGTATCGGAAAAAGACACAATAGCTACTAACTTCTATTCGATGGCCCGTGCTGCTCTATGGTCTCAGAAATGTATTAACCTTTTATCGTTTAGAATAAGATGTAACAATCTTTAAAAACATAGCCTTTTCTTCAAAAGCTATATATGACTCTAAATTGAGAGTCCTCCGAGTGTATTTAGACTTTCAAGACGCCAGCCCTTTGGATGACATATTTATCTGAATTATATATTGGAAAATTAAGAAATATATAATAATTTTATTACAGATTCAAGTTTTTCTCATGGAAATTCTTATATGCAGCAATATTAGCGATATTTCAAGCTCTTATAGCAATCGTTTCTGTATATAATCATCAACATACCGATACAGGTTACACCCTTAAATTTTTTGGTGAGTATACTGACTTTTTTAATGACAACGCGGCAATACGTGTTATCTCACTTCTACTATACTACTATATAATGAAGCAGTATTATTAAGTGCATAATAAAAATAAAGTAGTATTATTAAAAGACCCAATGATGCAGAACATCACTAGGCAGCATTGGTGCATTGTGGGTATTCGCAATGAGTACGATGACCCCCGCTCTTGAATTCTGTTTGTGTTTTCCATCAGGCAGAGAAGAGTCACTTTGACAGGCCTTTCATAAAAAAAGTTCTCTAAAAACCTATCTGATAAGCCATTAGTCAACAATTATACTATAGATATGAAATGGACGAAGAACAAACGAGAGCGAGGTAAAAAATATTTTCAGAGTTCAAATGTACTCACATCAGTTAGCATATGAAGCAGCCATGTTTGCGCAATTGAAGAAATTCTATTAAAATAAACAAAGACTAGCAAGTCTTGTATAGCCAGCCAACTGTTAAACAGTTAACTTACATTTTTAAATAATTATTTGCATATTAAATCTTATTTCGAAAAATATGATCCACATTTACTTTGTGAAGCCAAAACTGAGGTAATAAACACTAATATTATTTCCTAATTATATTTGTAGTATATTGGAGTCTCTCTTTAGCAAGTGTGTGCACTACAATTATTTTCATCCACATCGCAAGTAAATGGGAAATGTTATTAAAGGAAATACACAATTGCAATCTGGACAAATACACTAATAAAGGCATAAGTTTTTGGTGCGATACGTCCTCCACAGTCTTTTTGACTTTAGCTATTGGTAAGTTTTGTATTTTAACAGTTATTTATATATTTCCTTTCATGGTCTTTAGAATGAAAGTACAAATGTACACTTATGCGGTCTCAACCACTTCTAACCATAGCATTATCAATCACATTCTCCTTTATTTATTTATTTATTTAAAAACTTTAAGCACTAAACCTGTACACTTAATGCCCAGGGCATTCTCTTCCAGTCCATCTTCGGGTGGTGTAGAAATGTTGTGAGGTAGGTGCACAGAGGTTTCATATTACTAGTGAAAAAACACACATCAAAAAATCAAAAACACTACATATACTAAATACTCAGACTTATACATATACAAACACAACAGTACGCATCACTAATACGAACTTAAACATACATATTTTATAGGTACTTACATATACATACACATATATACACTATGAATACAGGAATATGGGGTGTGTTATGGATGAGATAGTTCTGCCAGTTCATTTAGAAGGAGTTGGTATACTTTCTCTTTGGATGTAAAACGGGTTGTGGATATCCTGATTTCAAGCGGAAGTGCATTCCAGAGAAGTACTGCTTTCACAAAGAACGAGCTGTTTATGAAGTCGGAGCTATAGGAGGGACAAGAGAGAAGCAGATCATTAACTGAGCAAAGATTTCTATCGTAGTTAGAACATAGGTATTGAAGGTACAGAGCAAGGTAAGTAGGGGAAAAGTGAGAATTAAGAAATGAAAATAGTGAGGTAAGTGCACGCTGATTGCGCCATAGGTGAATAGGTAACCATTTTAACTGAGAACGAAAAGCAGACACATGGTCATACTTCCAAAAATTGAAAATAAATCGAATGCAGTTATTGAGAAGGTGGTCTAGTTTATTAACGAGGTCTGCATTCAGGTCGAAGTAACATACATCACCATAATCGATTATTAGCATTATTAAGGTTTGCATAAGTGTAATTTTGGTTTTTGGAGGCAAGAAGTTCTTGAGCCGATACAACAATCGCAGATTACCGATTACATTCTGACTCACGCTGGTGTAGCGACTTCAACATACAACAGCAACAGGGGCACTATAGCGGCATCTACCGAGGATACGTAGAACTGCGAAGTAACTAAGGAAACAAGAAACTACCAATCCTAAATCGCGCAATAGAAATTCTCGCGCCGATTAGCATATATATACAACATCCCAACGTCAACCGTTGGGCAGTGGCCCGCCAGGCATGATCATCTCGCCTGATCGGAGAATTCTCCCTTTCTGTTGGAGGGACATGACACCCGTTCCTCCACACAGATAACCTGAGCTCGCCAATCGAGGGTTGAGTCGATAAGTAAAACCAAATTCTTGACTGCAGAGCTGAATAGAATAAACAAACCAGTAAAAATAACCAGTGATATAGATTTGGTATCCAATTTTCCTTTACACCAGAATTTTTACTTTTTCGTTCTACAATTTAATTTCTTCCTTTACCTCCTCTAATTACATTAATATTCCCAACTAACTGCCCGAACAGAATTTGTTCTGTCAAAAATTAATAGAAAAATAAAATTTGCAACATTCATTTTATTTTTCTCCACATTTTTTTAATGTCTTTCGTTCCTTAAGGAATATACAAAAAATATCCGAATTGGTCAAGCCATTCCCTACTTTTGCTCTTAGCAGTATTAATTTGTATTTGTGTAGATATATGTTAACGATATTAAAACACACGGTACTATACTTTCGTGCGTGTTATGTTACTTGTGTGTTTCAATGTTAGGTTTTCTTCTTAGGAAAGTGTATATTAATTTTTTAAAACGGTTCGGACACAATTTGAATACAAAAAAAAATTAGAAACACACAAATATGCATAAAAAAACTTCTACATCAAAATGTGTAGAAACTTCTAAAAGATTTCATTGAACTTAGATGTGGATAAAATTGTTAATAAATCCCCCATAATATTAAGCAGGGGATCCAAGTAGACGAAAAATTTCCAAAAGATCCCTTAGGGGTCCGGTGTAAATGAAAATTGCACATGAATACCCCAGGGAATCTAAGCAGGGGATCCAAGTGGACGGAGACGACTTTACACTCAGTACGCATTCTTAGGTATGCTACGCTTATAAACAATAGAGAACTCTTGCCTTAATTAAAAGGTCTCTACCGAGTGCTTCTTGATGTGAAGTGTAAAAGGAAAGGGTTCTAAGGGTAGTTGCATGATTTTTTTTATTTAACCTACAAGGCTTGTGAGAATTTTTATCATAGATTGTGACTCTATCGTTTAAAAATATCATCAGATAGGATAAAATAATGTAATTATTAAATTCGAAGAAATATTCAGGAATTAAAAATAACATCCCACATATGACTAACAAAGCCGAAAAAATAAGAATATTTTAGCAATATTTGCGTTGACAGTGCAAAGATCCCTACTGGCTTAACTATGTATTTTTGACCAATAATCTTATCGTACAATGTTTTATTTCAGTGGAATATATTGTGTATTTCATGTGGGAAATAGCGGAAGTACTTGAATGCGTAGAGACAGTAGACATTAATACTATTGAGATAATTGTTAGGAACATGGACCCAGCTATCTTTGAATTCGGTATTCCTTACAACGTAGTAACTGCCATTCTTTTGCAGGTATACACTTTTTCTAATAAATAGTAATAAAATTGATAATAAAATGTTTTTGTAAAACTATTCTTGTTAGTTTTTCGTCATTTCTTTAGTTCTTTGTAAGTAAGTTATTTGAATTAAGCGATCAACCGAAAATCAGTAAAGTAATCAAAATATTCGTGGGTGGTTTACACACACAGTTTGAACTTTATTGTTTTGCGTTTTTAGCTATCTAAGTTTAATTTTGTTTGATTCGTAAATTTTGATAATCATCGCATGTAATGATAAATTTGGTACATTTTTAAACGATGTAAATATTTATTTATTTCTAGCTGAATAACATATTTACTACTGCAAATTGGACATTGGCAGATATATACATCATTTGCATAAGTTTATACTTGGCGTCGGTGTTAAAAGAAATCAATAAAAAAATCCTGTCGGTTGCAGATAAGGTATGTTTCATGTTTAAAAAATTATAGGTTTGAAATTTTTCACTAGCAAGCCAAACCAATGGAAATCAAATTTGGCTTACGATCCTTAAACACCAAATAAATATTAATAATAAAATTAAAATTAAATAAAATTCAACTAGAAAAACTTAATAAGAACTATAAAACAACTGTGTCAAAACTTTTGACAAAAAAATTTAAGACTATGTCACCCGTTCCATTAATACGAATCTGAAGACATTGCAATATAATATATACCTACTAATAACGCCTACACTAGCTAGCGCAACAGTACAACATACAAGCTAACCCTTCCTTTTGGCTTCATCTAACAGAATATTGAGAAGTGATATTTGTGCTAAGGGTTTTCTAAAGTCTACGTATTTCTTCTCTACTATATTTTCCACATGTTCCTAACTGAATTATACCAAGCTGTCCAAGCGAAGAGATCTTACATTTGCTGAAGTATTTGTTATTCGTATTTTAGAATTGTTTATCGCCATCAATTTGGGGCATTCTTCGAGAGGACTACAACCGAGCAACTCGCCTAATTAGACGATTTGACGACGTCTTCAGTGGCCTCATACTTTTGTCTTTCGCTACCAACCTTTCCTGGATTTGCGTGCAGATATTTAATGTATTGGCGTAAGTGTAGCTCTGTATTTTTGTTTTAATTGTTGCCTTTAAAAGATGTCCTAAATAACGAATGTTATGAATATTTATTCTTCAATATTAGTACATTTTTTATGGCATGAGGGAAACGAATAAACGCATCGCCTCATGTTAAACGATTACCGCCGCCAATGGACACCCGCAACACCAGAGGCGTTACAAGTGCGTTACCGACCTTTGGAAGTAGCTCCATCCTCATGTCCTCATTCACTCGGTGAAACACAGCGCAAGCGCTGTTTCACACCGATTTTCTCTGAGGCCGGGGTATCACTCAAGTCGAGCCTGCCCATTCGTGCCAAAGCGTGGCTCTCCCACGATATAGGTTACCGGTAAACGGTAATAATATATTAGTTAAACTGTCACAATTCAAATTCATATGTATAAAATTCTTAACTAACTACATAAAGACGAAGTAATAGTCGACTTAATGAACCCGACTATCTATTTAGTATAATTTAGACATTTGAAATATTTATAATAATTTGTAACTTGGACCGACGATTCGATGAACGTGGCTGGCAGAGGATAGACGCGGGCTGACTGAGACCGGGATAGTTTCTTCATTCTTCATTCAGCTGCATCAAGTAGCATATGTCGCATTAAGCGGGTAAATTCTATGTTAATAAAATAGTATCCACATTTCATTGAAAATCAGTGAAACATCAAAATAATATGACTATACATCTCTGATGAGGACTCACAAATTTATAAGTTTACAAATATTTGGATTCACTTGATGCTTTGTCGCCAACTAAAGTGATAAATTTTAACTCCTTCCAAAAAAGTACAGACACCTTCAAAAGTTCTCTGTTTATTATAGTCACTTACTTAACTGTTTCTTACAGTGACGGCATAAGACCACAACGTAAAAGTTTAGAAGAATGTCCATTTCATCGTACTACGTAAGTAAACTTTATGCTAACAATACTATACGCTATCTGCTATAAATAATATTTTATTGAAATGAAACTTAGCTTTAGAATTGGACTTACATAAATGACATCTGAATATAATTAATGAAGTACCCATCATTAAACAGCTAACAATATTTTACCAGTCGATGTTAGACATTCAAAAAATGATGACTTGATTTTGTTTAAATAACGTTTGAAACACTTCTACTGTACTTCTGTTTTAGATGCATCTCAGGTAATTTAATAATGAGTACTGTAATATATAATATTCGCCATTACTTACTCCTTTTTACAAGCTTTTATTTAGTTTCACCTGTCCCGATGTTTGCCTGTATTCCAATCTTGCAAGTTTGATCCATTTTCTGGTTTACAATTGAGCTGAAATTTGAAATGTACCTTTAGTTCTGATGTCAATGCAATTACATATAATCAGTAATGTTGTTAATTCAAAATGGCCGCCGTAACGACATGGCGTCATACATATTTCTGAGCAACCCACTCAATATGGTATCAAATGAAAGAGCTCAAAGTTTAGTTTTTGTATTTTTTTATTAACATATTGTAAAGCTGTTTTTTTTAAAAAAAACTTTTTACATTAATAACTTATTTATATTACTAAGTAATAACTGTCTCATTCTTTTTATATAAACTTGTGCAGATGGATTTCATCTTACACCTAACCACAGTCTATTTTTATTGTGTTTGTTGACCAACTCTTGGGTACAGAAACCAATGGTACAATACAACTGTGTGTTGTATGAAAAGTGTAATAGATTTTGAATTTTAAATGGTACTATCTCGTGTAAGTTGGGGCTTTTCGGGTCGGTTTGTTCAAATATACCCCTTAAATTATATGTATAAAATATGCCAATATCTTTCATATGTTACAGACCCTTTCACGGTTACGAGCGTTCTATATACGTTGTGTTTTCCCTGATATTCTTGATAGCGAGGTTTACGACTATGTGCCTCGTGGCAGCAAGTGTGAACGTCGCTTCTTCGGTGCCCGCCTCTGGTCTCTATAGAGTCCCGTCTTGTGCTTATTCAATGGAGGTTTGTCGACTTTTCGAACTCTATTTTTCACACTACAAATATGGTTATATCTATATTTAGCTGCCTTTGTGGCACAGAGGTAGCTTATACGACTGCTGTGCTTGAGGTCTCGGCTTCGATATCCGGGTCGGGCCAAATATTTGTATGATCTATAAATATTTGTTTCGTAGTTTGGGTATTGGCTATGTGTAATATGTATGTATTCACAAAAAAGTATGTATATAATTATAGCAGTTGTCTGGTACCCATAACATAAGCTCTGCTTAGCGCTAGATGGCGTTATATGTTAAATGTCCGAAATATTTATTTATGATTATATTTAGTTATATTTTTGCAACTAAAAGGTGCTACAGCAAATCGTGACGCGTGGAGTTTGTGAATAAAGTGAGATAGACTATAATAGACTAAATAAACAACATAGCACAGAGCTTATCGAGAGATTGTAACATTTGTAGGCGTATGGTATGACTTTCGTAATTTATTTAAGAGAAAATTTAAAAGTACATTTATTTTCTACAGGTTCGAAGGTTTTTAGACCAAGTACATGATGACGTGGTAGCTCTAACCGGGTTGAAATACTTTTACATAACTAGAGGTTTAGTTCTATCAGTAAGTTAAAAATCCTTCATTGTTAGTCATCGCAAATACGTTTTGTTTTTAATCTTTCATTTTATTAATTCATTCTTCTTTTTACAGATGGCAGGTACAATATTAACCTATGAGCTGGTTCTTCTACAACTAAGTAGCGAAGAACTAGATGATACCTAATTGTTTGTTAGTTTTACACATTAAATGTATTTATGCAGTGTATAATAAATTATTACTATGATTTGTTTTGTTACTGACCACTTACTATAAAATAACTGTTAAGGTTATGTGATCAAAAGCTTCTATAAGTTAAAGTTCGATATAAGCCTCGACTTAGAAAAGAAGATTTTTATGCAATAGGGGGAAAAGGAGCAGACATGTCGCCTGATGGTAAGCAATTTAAAAAGTAAAAATATTTATATATTTTAAATATTTTTTTTTATCCATTCAAATATTCATTTGTACAAAAAAGTTTTATTAGACATTGTTTATTTGTCCTTATTTAAAGGTAAAACCAAAACTACAAAGGAAAAGACTTCATGACCGTAGGCGTATTTGAACTGATAAAAGAAACGCTTGTTTAAGAAGCCGTACAAATAATCATGTTTTTTTCCATGAACATCCATCCATTCCAACAACATTATTGTCTAAGAAATAGACGTGGTTTCTTCAAGGTAGAAGGTCGGACATTTAAAAACGTCGTATATATAAGTGTCGGCCTTATCGCTCGGAGGCAATCTCTTACTGGCAACTGTGTTTAAATTTTATTAGCTTTTAATAATTTTTTAACAATGCCTTTGAGCACGCCGCACGGCCGCACTTGGACTGACCTAGTATTGGGTTATATGCTTAGTTATCTGGTATTAAATATGCAGATCAAATATGTTTGCTACTGTTCATCTTGACTACCACTTCATACCCTTATAATTGCTAATGTGTCAATGTGTCTATATAATACTTTTATGCTCGTGACCGAACGTCGGTCTGTCCTTGGTTCTAGGTGCGACCAGTGAATACGAGAGATGTTCCGAAGTGCACTTCTGGAGATAGTTTCTAAGTAAGTAGTCTCTTACGGGAACTGAATCATGGTACAAATATACTTTCCTAACGCGTATGAACTGACCTTCTTGAGCTATTGCTTGCATTTTCCAATTTATTCCTTTAAATAGTGCCAACTTCCTACCATCTTTTCTTGACTCCTTTAATAATTTTTCAAGTAAATAAGTGGTACTTAAATTCTTGAAAAGATAGATAAGATAGATAATTTATTTAAAACCATATAACCAAAACTTAAAGTTGTACATACAAAAATAAAGCGACAAACAAATTATCGGAGCACAAGTGTAGTTGAACTCTGGTACCCATGTTAAGATTTAACTTGTGTTATGGGTACCAGGGTTCTCTCACAAGGAATTGTCATTGTCTGCATAAAATATGAATTAAGAAAATGATATAATTACAAGTGAAGGTATTACTTACAAATGGAAAGTAACATCCCAAACAAAATTAGAACTAAAAATTAAAATAATTGAAAATTATTGCCACTCATGGACCAAGCAACACCAGACGCGTTTCAATTGCGTTGCCGGGTTTTGGGGTTATGGGCTTCCAGTTTCCTCACTCACTCGGTGAAACACAGCGCAAGCGCTGTTTCACACCGGTTTTCTGTGAGGCCGTGGTATCACTCCGGTCGAGACGACCCATTAATGCTGAAGCATGGCTCTCCAATGGTTGTGTAGTTTTTAATGTATACAACATTATCCTCTAGCCCCTTGGCCACTGGTCCACTGGGCATTGGAACATTTTTTTGAAGAGACATTACCATCTGTATACTTTTTTTTGATCGATTTTAACTAACGAACCCTTTGTTGATGCTTGTTAAGTGATTTCCCAGAGCTCTTTCAGTCTATGTTGGATTTATTTTATCCTTATTTTTCAAGAGTTAACTCTTTGAACGTAGCCTCATTAATCTTTTCTTTAATGTAGGTGTTTTTTTTGTTTGTTTATTATTAATTTAAGTTCCATGCTTAAAATGTTTCCTTTTGTATCAGACTGTATACCTTTTGTACACAACATGCATTATAGGCTTTTCAATTTTATAATACAATAGGTTTATCGGTCCTTATTTTGAAGATTCCGTACCCAAAGGGTAAAACGTAACCCTATTACTATGAACCGTGATAGTTAGACTGTTAAAATTTTCATAGATTTTTTGTTTTTTCTTTTTTTTAAAGACAACTCCCGCATTATGAATATACATTCCTCCGTCACGGGGATCTTTACAAACATACATGAAACGGACACAAAGTGCATCCAGACTTAGAACAACAATTTATGGATCACACAAAGTGTTGTCCCATGTAGGATTTGATCCTACAACACTTGGCGCAGTAGAAAGCAGTGTGGTGACCACTGAAACCACTTTTTTTTTTTTTGACGCGGTTGAATGCCTTTACCCACTTCGCTCCCCCCCTGCGGGTACAGGGGGTTCGCTTCGTGTGGGACTCCTGACTGACATCAGTCAGACTACCCACTAAACCACCACGGTGTGCCACTCTGCGCCTGAGACGGGAGGGATCCGGGAACCGCTTTCTTACGCCATCCGGACCACTGAAACCACTAGGCCAACCCTGTAGTCATAATGTATTTATGATGCCGCTATGACAACAAATACGATAACCATACAAAAAACGTGGTTTTTTTGCTCGATACTGATAACGGCAATAGGTAGACACTTGAAATGTTATAGATAATGGTACGGCACCTTTCCTGCACAAGCCCTAATCGCACTTGGTCGATTTGTGAATAATTAAATTAAATATCTGCCTCCTTGCTCCTCAAATCCTATTCTTTTATATATCTGTTTTTTTCTTTAAATTATAAACAGTGGGGATGCTAAATAAAAGGTTCCTTAATTTTCTTATAAAAACATAAACTGCTTATATCAGCAACAGCGCGCTGCAAGTGACTGCTGAACATAGGCCTCTTCCGCAGATCGCAACAATTCCCAGAATTGCTGCGATCATTTGTTATGGATTTTGGGTGTTTTCTATGTATTTATATATATAAATACGAGCGGGAGTGGCTGTTTTCGATGAACTCATTTTTCGAGAAGCGGCCCCAAAGAAAGTGGACGCGGAAAAGCCCCGACGCTATGACCACAAATGAGATCGATTTCATCATGATGGACAGGAAGCACATATTCAGAGACATCTCACTGCTTAATAGGTTTAACATTGGTAGTGATCACCGATTAGTCCGAGGTTCTCTGAATGTCAACTTCAAGGCTGAACGTGTCCGCATGATGAAATCCAGGCTCCAACCAACTCTGCTCCTAGTCGAAATGGGATCTGAAAAATTCCAGTCAAATCTGGAATACCGATTTGTTGCCATGGAAATCACAAGAGACGTAAACCAGAACCTTGAAAATGTGGTTCGAATCCTCAGGAATGAAGGTACGAGATTTTGTCAAATGCAGCGTACAGGCACGAAGTCGAAACTTTCAGAGAGGACTATAGGGTTAATGAAGGAACGACGTGAGAACCCGCCAGTCACTTCATCAGCAAAGCGGGCTCTAAAACCGAGAGATTAGTAAGCGTGTACGACACGACCTCCGATGCTCCAACACTCTTTTGATTGAATGAGCAATCGAGCAGAATCGAGGGTCAAAAGTATTTGTGCAATCTCTTGGAAGAAGCCATTTGACGAAGTTGACAACAACAAGCGGAGAAATCGTTGCTTCCAAGCTGGCCGTCCTTTCGGAAGTAGAAAGCTTCTATGGCAATTTGTACGCTTCGCATGCATCTCGACTGATCCCAAAAATGAGGTCCCTAGAGCCACATTAACACGCCACTATACCGAAGATCTGCCAGAAGTCAGCATTGACGAAATCGAGATGGCTCTTGGACAGCTGAAAAATGGAAAAGCCCCTGAAGAGGATGGCGTTACTACAGAGCTGTTAAAGGCCCGTACTAAAGGCGCTCCAAAAGCTTTTCAACGCTGTTCTGTTCGAAGGGAGAACTCCAGAGGCGTGGAGTAGGAGTATGGTCGTCCTGTTCTTCAAAAAGGGTAATAAAACCATGTTGAAGAACTATCGGCCCATTTCCCTCCTGAGCCACGTCCATAAGCTGTTTTCAAGAGTCATCACGAACCGTCTTGCGTGAAGACTCGACGAATACCAACCACCGGAGCAGGCTGGGCTTCGGCGTGGATATGGCACCATAGACCACATCCACACAGTGCGGCAGATAATACAGAAGACCGAAGAGTATAATCAGCCCCTGTGTCTAGCATTTGTGGACTATGAAAAGGCCTTTGACTCGATCGAGATCTGGTCTGTTCTGGAGTCCCTGCAGCGTTGCCAAGTAGATTGGCGATACATCCAAGTGTTGAGATGTCTCTACAAAGCTGCCACTATGCCCGTCCAAGTACAGGATCAGTATACAAGACCCATATAATTGCATCGAGGAGTGTGACAAGGGGACGTTATATCCCCGAGAGGTATATGCTCGGCGTTTCTCTAAGGGATTGCATTAGAAACGAGGTGATCCGACAAAGAACCAGGGTCATCGACGTAGCCCACAGGATTAGCAAGCTGAAGTGGCAGTGGGCTGGCCACATTTGCCGAAGAACCGATAACCATTGGGGTAAACGAGTTCTTGAGTGGAGACCGCGTCTCGGCAAACGTAGTTTAGGACGTCCACAAGCCAGGTGGAGCGATGATTTGCGCAAGACGGCTGGCAGGAGCTGGATGCGAGAAGCCATAGATCGAACTAAGTGGCGTGAAATTGGAGAGGCCTATGTCCAGCAGTGGACTGCGATAGACTGATGATGATGATGATGATGATGATGATTTTATTTATGTTATAAGTAACTATATATAACTGTTTTATAAAAGAAAGTATTTATTTCATAAATGTGTTTATTCCAAGTCCTAATTTAAAATGAGAATAAGGTTTTATGCTAATCTACGCTACGTACAAAAATTAGTTTTCGGCACGTATTCTGGATACGATAGTAATATAATGTAATGACAGGAGCTTGCCTCTGTTAACTTATTTAGTAGCTAAGGAAACTGGGATTAGATAAGTTTTTGTATTGGATTTCTTATCTACATAATGTTAAAAAAAGAGGATAAACATGGCGACAAAACTTTGGTCAATCTTCCAGCTTTCACTATGATAGAAGATAACATTTAAATCGATATTCAAATTTGAAGACGAAAATAAAAAATAATTATAAATACTAATGATAGTACTTGAAATAATTTTCTCGGTGTTTTTATTTATTGATTCTACAGTTTTATTTGATCTATCTTAATCGTAGATTACTGTTCTCGCGATATTTTTTTTAATTATAATGATAGCATTGTGTAATAAAGTGTCATATTTTTGTTTAGTTTAAGGGACTAAAACTCTCAACTCGACTTTTTTATTAATTTACAATTAATGAATGAAAATAATAAATTTCTGCCTTTTACTTTCGACGCTTCATCACAAACAAGAAAGAAATATTTTAAAATATAAAAAAGGAACCCGACTGCGGTAATATTTATCATCTGTATTAAATTCATTGAAAAACTGAAAATATAGAAAGAACTGAAACGAAAATATAAACGAAGAAAATTATAGTTTTTTTTAAATTTTGATGTCACTCTCACGATGAATCTATTGACATAACTCACATAAAATTACGACAAGCCGTTTAGTTTCCAGGGCGTGCCAAAAAAATATATATACATACTCTCGATAAACATAACCCTCTTTCTTTCGAAGTCGGGTAATAACTGTGAAATTTGTAAGATGCTATCACAAGAATTCGTAGACAGGGCAAGCCTCTTTGTCATCGATACACGTCACACAAGTTTGCGACAGAACACAGACATAAGTTTTCAGTTTGTCTGTTTGTTTGCGAGGTTGACTGCTTGACTGCGTTGTAGTTTGTATTTCCTAAAGTAATCTGAAGAATTTTCAGTTCATATTCTGTTTATTTTTACACACTTTCATGTCTCACTTTAATTTTTATACAAGTGTGGTGGGTGTTATAAGAGCAGTGTAATATACATGGATGTATGGATGGAAAAACTATTTACATAAAGGGCAAGACTATTATATGAACTTAGTGAAGTATCACACAGCTTTTAAAACATTACCAAAGTAAATGCTTATATTTTATTGATTTCTTCCCATAGTTTGTTCTAGGCTTTTAGTAAAAGAAGATGGCATGTTTGTCTTGATAAAAATTTAATTAAAAACGCGAAAAATGTAGTATAAAGTCTCTATAATGAACGCGAGCTTCTCAAGAATATACTACCTTAGTTGTAACATCAGGAATCCTTAGAAAGGTAAAATGGTATCATGGTTTCGAAAATTGGATGTGGCTTTACGAAGTCGTATCATGATTTAGAAAGGTTTATTACACAAGACATTATGTATGTATTTGTAACATGTTATTATGAGTAACTTAAAAATCATTCTGTTTTTCGAAAATAATAATAACTTATATTGTTTTTTTTTAATCTGTAGAATTTGTCACATAAAGTATTTTTTAATCCATAGAGTCAAAGAAACCTTCTGAACTTCATTTCTAGGTATAACAAGTGCGCATTGCACATTTAACTTTTGAAAAATAAATGGTAGGTCCTAAAGTTTAAATAGGCAAAGCACAATTAATATATCGATAAACAATGTAGACATTTATTTCAAAACCCCCAAAGTTAAGCAATCATATTCACTATTTACCATGATGCATAGAAAATCTCTGTGTGTTTATGTCTGAATTTTTTTTAATTTATAAAATTTGTGATCCGTGTGCATTAAGAATTTAACGACGCCCAGGCATAGTAAAACGCTAGCGTGTATTGGGTCGAGTCCTCGCCGCAGTCTCAGTGGTGGCCGGCGGTACTCAATTTCCTCCTAGTGACTGAGTGATGACTGCAAGTACTTCCCGAAGCCACACCACACATAAAGGACCTACGTCAGTCGGAAGGAAAGGATACCTTGCTGCCATCCTGTCTACTCGAGGATGACCGGTTGGAGGGCCTTCACGGCAACAAAGCCAAAGCGTGGAGTCTCCAGACGGGACGACCAACAAGCCATTGTTGCTCGACGAGCGGCTTGACACACCTCTCCGGGCAGAGGTCGAAAACCGTTCTCCTCCCGGAAGTTAGCCGTCCGTCGATAATTCGAAATTCCGTCTCCATGTTTCATCATCGCATGCCTGCTCGGTCGACACGGTGCGATAACGGCGTATAGCTCTAACTGCCAATATCCTCTGGGTACTCCAGGGGTGCGTCCTATTTTGGGCGGTCACCGCCACCCACAGTGGTGCACCATACAGTGCCATCGACCGGGCAACTTCCGTGTAGAGCCGTCTTGCCGGTGAAATAGTTGCCCAAGGGCGGATGCAGCGACGGCCAGCTTTGAAGAACTTGTAACAAACCTTTTACCAACTCATCTGGCTAGCGAAGTAAAGTAGTCCAAAACCCATTTTTTAAAGAGAAGCCTATGTCCAGCAATATAATAGTAAAGGCTCATGATGATGATGATTGAAAAAAAACAATAAACAACCACCTTCGCCATCTTATCACATCTAAGTACATTCAGAGAACGGATTTAAAGCGAACGGGGAATGAAATTGGAAGATTATCAGAGCTCAAACAGGAAGAAATAGTGTGTGGACGGGATCTCCCTGTGCCGTGTAACCTGTACCTACTTTACGAGATTTTTCGCGTACGATCTCTAGATAAGTCTACGATTACTGTTCATAGATGTCAACCTAGTCAGGATAAATGCCTATAAGTCCTCAATTTTGAAGTTGCGTGAAGTAATGTTGTGTTTTTAGGGTTCTGTTACTAAAAAGCCCACAAAACAACATCGTATTCTAAATTACAGTGTATTTCTTTTTTAGGAATGTGTGAAAAAATCAAATTGAGATTGTCATGATATGAATCTGAAATGTACAGAGATTAATTTAGAATGATTACTCAATTTAGATCAAACTGAACGCTGAATAAGCTTGAAAGACTCCAAATCATATGTATTCTATTCATATTTGGATTACGCAAATATGATCACGTCTCCGAATATCGTAAACAGCTTAAGTGGTTACCCATCCGCCTTTGCCAGAATACTCATATTCTTTCTCTTCTAAAATACATCACATTCTGTTTAACTTGCGGTTTACCTTTCTATGTGACTCATATTCAAGATTTTTGAGATCGTCAGAAAATTTGAAATGAAAAATGCCTACTAAATTCTTCGACAAGTCCTTTTCTGTCCAAGCATTACAATTGTGGAACGCCCTACCAGTCGTAATTAGGTGTGAAAAAAGTCTGACTGCCTTTAAGATATTGGCAAAAGAACTTTACCTGGGAGACAACAATAATCAATAATCATCTGTTATTATGATCAATTGAATCACAGTATTGAATTCCAGTTTGCGTATAATATCTATGAATCTCGCTCATTATATGTATATAACCGTATATGTGTTAGTGTCACCAGTATTTCATATATTGTTGTAATTAATATATATTTATACTGCTCTATTTTCCTTTTCAAAACTACTCTCTAATGCACTATATGTCTATCCAATAACGTTATTTATATCCGTTCCACGGTGGTCTGAAAGACATGTTTGGATTGAATACTTCCATAGTCTATATTGATATTATGAATTCGAAAGTAACTCTGTCTGCGAGATACTTTGAGAAAGACATAGGCGAATACCCTTACCACGGTAATACGACATCCACACGGTCGGATCCGCGTGCAAAAGTTAACGATTTAAGTTTACGCATTAATCAAATTGGGCGGTGTGTCGGAATCGAACCGACTAAAACCACACGATGTGTCCCTCGCACCTGGCCTGTCAAGCGGATGGTGGGTAAACCCATCCCGCCCATCCGCGGCCACACTCAGGGCGGCATGAGGCGCTGGTGGGCGCGCCTCCACCGCGCGCCCGGCAGATCGGGTCCGAGTGGAGGTCGTCCTCTCGGGCCTTCTCCGCCGCCTCCCTCTGGGAGATGACTTCCTCGCAGAAGGTCGCGACCGCGGTAAAACTGCTCTCGCCACCGGCCATGGAGCGAACGACGGCCGGTAACGAGAGAACTCCTCCGATAACTGCAGTTAGGCCCCGACGCTGCGGCGCCCAAGCGGAGCACACTGCCAGCGTGTGCTGGGCCGAGTCAACTGCAGTCGCAGTGGTGGCAGTCGGGACTCAATTCCCTCCGCGCGACCGAGTGCAGGTACTTCCCGAAGCAACCGTGCCCGGAAAGCACCTGCGTCAGTCGGAAGGAAAGGATCCCGTGCTGCCACCCTGCCCACTTGAGGATGACCGGCTGAAGAACCTCCACGGTGGCGAAGCCAGCACGTGGAGCCTCCAGCCGCGAAGACCAACGAGCCATCGTGGATCGACGGGTGACTTCACGCCACTCGCGTACCTCTTCGGGCGGAGGGCGAACGCCACCCTCCGCCCGGAATTCAGCCACCCGTCGATAAACTTCGGCGAACACTTCCGCCTCCAAATCCCACGGGGGTGTTCCGGCCAAGGCGCACGCCACCTCGGTCGACACCGTGCGGTATCCGCGTATGGCTCTGACCGCCAATACCCTCTGAGGCTGCCAGAGGCGCGCCTTATTCTGGGCGGTCAGAGCTGACACCCACACCGGTGCGCCGTACAGCGCCATCGACTGGACAGCCCCCGTGAAGAGGCTTCTCGTTGCGACACTGGCTCCACCCAGATTGGGCAAAAGTCGCCCTAGGGCGGAGGCAGTGTCGAACAGCTTGGGAGCAAGCTGCCGGAAGTCACGTGCCGAAGAGCCACCTACCGTCGAGGATCAGGCTCAGATACTTCATCTGGGCCCGAACCGGTACGAGGACTGAGTTGACCACTATGGAGGTGCCGGGGGGCGGCCCGCGACGAGGCCCATGAAACAACAGGGCCTCCGTCTTGTCCAGGGCCACCCGTAAGCCCAGCGTCTCGATGCACCCGACCACCAGAGAGACACCCAAATTTGTGATAATCACGTTACAAACGTTGTCTATTACTGACAGCCTTTTTAAGAATGTAACAGGTTATACTTTTGACAGTAAATTTTCAGTCAACAAAAAAATTCAGAACCTGATGTATGATGATGTATTCTATTAACCTAAATGAAGTATGGTATTTTAAGCTAGTAATGGTCACAGGGCAAGGTTAACTAATTTTGAAGTTAAGCTAATAGAAGTGTTATTAACTTAGCCCACTTTACAAGTAGCTGCAAGGCATTAATTACAAGTTAACTAGGTATATTGCCTGGAGGCCCCATCTCAACTCACCTGGTGTGACGGTACGAGGGACTGTGCGGTCAGTAGGTTTATAATTATACACGTCATTAACACTTTATGTACTTTAACATTGCTGGTTTAAAGATATTTTACTTTCAATTTTGCAAGGTTTAGTTTTAATTTTAGTATTGATCAAAATCCTAACATAAGTCGCTCAGTTTTCTAAGGTTTAATACCAAACAAATACATAATTCTATGCTGTATCGTAATTTGTGTTCGTTTGCATTATAGGCAGACGGGATATAGACTTTTACTTTTGACGGGAATTTTATCCTAAAAAAACTATATATACCTAAAATAAACTATTTACCTATGCACATAAAAACCTACTCGTTGTCCACAACTTTACTTTTAGCAACTTTGACTTTAAACAAACTGTTTACATTTTATATATATTTTATATAAAATCGTATCCGAAAGATGTGTGAAAACAACTTTAACAACGTGTCATATTAAAACAAATATTGTATAGTATTATATATTTTTATCGCCTTACGTTCGTCTCAATCGTAGCTAAAACCTGAATCAGTGAGCTTTTAGGGTAAGAATTAAGATGAAAGAAATAAAGCAAATTATCAAGTCAATGTTAAGGTATTTAGGCTGTGACCTTATAAATGCAGAACCACTTATAGCTACAGTTCTTACTATGTTGTATAGTTATTCTTAGTCATATTACAAACAAAATGAAAGACTAATTAACAGACACTTACATAACAAATATTATTTCATAATTTTTTTATAGTTCAAAGTTATATAACTAAATTTTTTAATGGACAAGCGCTTTGACCACATTGTCTTTTAACTTTATCTTCATTGAGCCTTTTTTGTTCAGAATCTTCTTTTTCAAGTTCTTCACTGAACGTATTTTGAGAACTTTAAGGTTGAGAACCTTAAAGTTCATCTCCACCTAACTGTAGGAGAACCAGCTCATAGGTTAATATAGTGCCTGCCATCTGAAAGAATGAAATAAAAAATGTGAACTATTATTTTATGTGTAGTATAAATACGTATAGTATACTTTCGGCATTTATGACGTCTCTTTGCGCAGAAACTAAAAAAAAATCTGGTAACTTTTGCAAATGTAAAACATAGGTAATTGCCACTTTAAATAATAATGAGATCATGAGATAACAGTTAAATATTTACCGATAGAACTAATTCTCTTGTTATATAAAAGTATTTCATCCCGGTGAGGGCTACTACGTCATCGTGTACTTGTTCCAAAAATCTTTGAACCTGTCAAAAATAGATATTCACTTATTTTAATATTCACTTGATATATTCGTAGTAACGAATTATAGATACCTTTAACTGAGGTATCTTAATTAGTGAACAAACCTCCATTGAATAAGAACAGGATGGGACTCTATAAAGACCAGAGGCCGGCACCAAAGAGGCGACGTTCACACTAGCTGCTGAGAGACACATAGTCGTAAACCTCGCTATCAAGAATACCAAGGCTGAAGTTGTGAAAATTGCGTGCTCGTATCCATGAAAGATCCTGTAACATATACAGTATATTAGCATCTATATATAAAAGTATGAGTACTATACTCATACATTTACCTCGTTTAAAAAGGCCATAATAAGATTATTATAGCCTTTTTAAATGAGGTAAAGAGTAAGTGTATAGAGTAAAATTATAGGCCATTCGCGCTAAGACAATAGTGACGTATTGACTCACCTCCTGACCAATCAAGTTTTAAGAAATTATCATTTTCTATGAAATCTCTACTGCTTCAAACTGACGATGTACAACTCAATTGTACTGTCTGAAAGTTGTGTGATATTGTTCTTTTACGTCGTTGTATTACTAAATATAGTAACTTACCAACTTTGGTTATGGGGGCAGATATCCACATTTTTAGGTTTTATTCGTATACCGTTTCTGCAAGCGAAAACCACACATAAAATATACCTTCTGCTGTTCCTTACAAGTTAGATGGAAAAGATTGTTGTATATAAAAATGGTTTGAATGCCATTTGTGAATCTCTTGTCAGTAATTTGAAAATATTCACTTAGGAGAACTTTAAGACAAGTTTTAAGAATATAAAGCTACACTTACTCCAATATATTGAATATCTGCAAACATATCCAGAAAAGATTGGTAGCGAATGACAAAAGGACGAGACCGCCGAATACATCGTCAAACCGTCTAATGAGACGAGTTGCTCGGTTGTAGTCCTCTCGAAGATGGCCCCAAATAGATGGAGATAGATAATACTGGAATACGATTGCTATTGAATGAAGATCTGTATGTGTTTGTGGGAAAAAATTAGTAACAATACAGCAATTACTAAAGCTAACTAAATGCAAAAGTATAAGACAAAGAAATATAAAAGGAGATTTTCTTTTTAACTTTAATAGGTGTAACTTTGGAGTTACGGGCACAAGTGACGTCACTTATACACATACACAAGCCCTAACAATAGTTCCAACATTAATTCCTATCAGTTCAGTTTTAATATTTTCAACAGTAGCCCAATGTACAAACGGATTTATTTGTATGCATACCTCGTCAGCAGCCCACAGAATTTTCTTATTGATTTCATTCAATATCGATGTCAAATATAGACTTATGCAAATGATAAAAATATCTGAAAAGTTCCAATTCGCAGAAGTAATTATGTAATTCCACTGGAAAAAATTGTTCATAAATTAATAAAAGAAAAGGGTAAATTCTATATTGAGGGTAAATAAAATATTAATAATTGTTAAAATTTCAAAAACATTCACAATTTAATTTCTCTACATCGAATTATATAAAGCTTATGAAGTTATGTTTAAACACACGCAGTGCATGATTCTAAAATTTGCCTATAATTTTGATACAGAACAAATAATCCTGCACGTACGTACATATATATAAATATGAAATATATTTTATGTCTATATATAAATATTAAACTTAATACTATATATAATCTATATTAATATTATAAACGCGAAAGTTTGTATGAATGGGTGTTTGTTATTCTTTCACGTAAAAACAACTCAACGGATTCGGATGAAACTTTACAGTAATATAGCTGATACATTAGAATAACACATAGGCTACTATTTGCCGCGATAACCGACATATCCGCGGGCGGTCCGCGGGCATAAATTAGTTTATCATAAAATCACTTATTCCGGTCAAGAATCGAATTGCGGACTTAGCTTTCAAGGTTAGGAACATTGAACTAGACGACCAAGCAATTTATTATTTCTTCTTAATTTTTGAATAGTAGCAAAGGCTTTAAAAGGGTATACCTTTACCTGTAGCAATATGGTGGTGAATATATTATGACTAATACCGATATCAGAGAACGCTGGATACATGTTACTGACGATTTTCTCAACAGTATTGTAATTGAATGTACCGCATTCAAATACTTGCGATATCTTCCAAATCCAGTATAGTATGATCTCCACTGGAAAGATGACGTATAACTTTTGGTAAAAAGCTAGAACACTACCAAACTCTACTTTATTCTATTTTACCATAAGACACTTATCACCATCATCAACAGCCTATTGCAGTCCACTGTTGGACATATGTCTCTTCCATATCACGCCACTCTGATCGATTTTGGGTTACCTGAATCCAGTTCCTACCAGTCATCCTGCGCAAGTCATTATTCCATTCAGCCCGCGCAAACGTAGTGCAGGCGCAGGCCCGTCCTGCTGAGACGCGGAAGACATCCATTCTTCCTGATGGACTGATGATACTATAACACAATAGCCTCACAGCAAACCGGTTTTAAGTCATTTCTACATTACTTTTAACCGAGTGAGTAATGTTCCCAGAGGCCTCCCTAAATTCGGGTCCAGAAGGCGTAAAAAAGGGGTTCCCGGATCCTTTCATTCTCAGGCTTAGAGTGGCACACCGTGTGGGTTTAGTCGGATAGATTCCGACACACCGCTCCGCCGCAAACCCCGGTGGAGCGAAGGCCCGAGGGGGTTTCAGCAGGTAAAAAAAAGGCCTCCCTAAATTTATTCAGAAGGCTTGAGCTTCTATTGGTGACGGTAGTTGTCATTTACTACCAGGCCTCATCTACTCGTTTGGCCCTATACCATAGAAAAAAGCTTCCTCAGCAAACAGTAAAGACTGTTAAGAGTATTTCCAAGGAAAACACAGTACTTCAAAATTGTGATACTTCTTTATTGCGTTACAAAGTTTTTGATAGGGTTCAAAAATAATAATTAACGTTTTCTATGTTTGATGGTTTTCTTCAAACATGGATCTCATTCCGTAAACACTCAACACCAAAAGCTAAAACCTTTTTGAAAGATAAGAGTGTACTAGAAATGCCGCCACAGTCTTTAGTATTTGTTCTTTTGTAGTGTGCACTCGTACACCCACAATGAGTAGATGGATCTTTTGTTTAAATCGACTAATTCAAGTACAGAAATCAATATAGCTACATATAAAGCGATAATATTTAACAATGCGTTTATCAAGATCCTTAAAATAGAAAGCACTTAATACAATGTATTTATAATATAAATAGTGTACTCTTTTTCATCCAAGATCTCACTGAATCATTAAATTTATTTGCACTTACCATATGGCTACCAGTGTAAACTATTACTTAAATCGTAAATTAGCTACACAGATGGAATCACGAACTTTTTTATTATAATTTAATTGCTTAACCCTAGGCTTAAGGAAGTAAGGTTGAAGTAAAAAAAAATTTGATGATCAGGAATCCAGCTTAGAGAATTCTACAAATGTTGGATGAGGAAACCTGACTGAGAATGCCGAAGTTAAAAGAGACTGAGATTTACCTGACCTTTGTTCTTTTATTTGAGAAACAATTTCTGAAATCAGTGCAAATAATCAAAAGAAAATGCAAACTTACCCATAGCCAAAATTAGAAATACCGTGCAATGTACATTGCTCCGAAAAGTAATCCCTTTATTAATGTATTTGTCGAGGTTGCAATAGAATATTTCTTTTACCAGCATCTCCCATTTGGTTGCGATTTTAACAAAAATGATCGTAGTACACAAGCTTGTGAAGGAGAGACAACAGTATACTATAAACATACCAGAGAAGAGTAGTATTTAATAATCGGTACTTCACTTTTAGGCCAGGTTCCTAAAGTAAACTAGATGATGGAATATTTTGAACTTCTCTGACATACGGAATTCGGTTTCTCAAGTCTTTGATAGAGACAAATATTTCAGATAATCTTAAACATATCAACAAGATTTATCTGTCACGTAGTGTTACATGTCAGAAAATTACCTGAATCTTAATCAAGAACTAGTGAAACTGGACCTTAGCATCATAAATTGAAACGTAGGCTATTTTTTCTTTTATATTAGGAACATGGAGAATTAAAAAAGATTCGTTTTGGGTGTTATGTTGAAAATATCATTGCTTTAATTAGTTGATAGATACATAAATAGGAAATGCTTAATCTTATTATGAAGTCGTAATCGAACGATGACGACTTCAAAACTGCTTGTATTCACAAGCAGTTTATTTAAATCAAAAACTTATGTGTGTCTAGTTATGGCATAAAAATTATTGTTTGTAAATAATTGTGCATATTTAAAAATCCAAAATGCTGCATGGTGACCCACACTATTTCAGCTTAGTGAGCTTCTGCATCATTGGACCTCCGGTCTCGAACTTACCAACGAAAGCACGATTAAGGCCTATAAATTTCAAAGCCAATCACTACTTTTAATTTTACTTACTACAAAAGTAAGTTAGTAATAACTTTGCCTCCTTTGTTCATTATCATTCCATTGTACATTATTTACAGACTCAGTATACTCACCAAGAGATCTAATGGTGACTGCTGAAACGAAAAGCTTATACAGGCAGATTCCAGCTGCTGTTATTTGAAAAATCACTATTATTATAGTATAAAAAAACCGCCATGAGTACAATTTGAATCTGCAAATAAATATTTTCAAAAATGTATTATTCCAACATCTCTAGGTATTCTGTAAAAGTTGTGATCACTTACATTGTGCTAACGCATTGTCCTACAAAATGGAGTGTGTAAGCTATTGAAGTATAATAATAAATCTTTTTAGTAAACAGACACGTCAGTGATATTCGTGGGAGGAATATACTTGGACACATATGGCCTACTTAAGCAAAGTAATACCACGGCTTCCCAGACAATCAGTATTCGAGAATGCTTTCCCCTGGATTTAGGAGAAACATAATTTTCTTTCTGAATAACTTCAAAATTATTAGTAACCAGCTGCATCTTCTCATGCCTTGCTGGGACAAGTTTTGGTGGCATTAATAAGAAATGAGACACAAAACTTACACGATTGATAGATAAAAATAAGCTGAAGTGGGTTGTATCGGTGCCAACCTATTTGAATTTTATAAGTGTATATAAACCAACTTAACATATACACTTAAAACAATATAATATAATCGAATAAAAATATAATCGTTTTTTTTTATGAGAATTACATAATATAGGTAATAGACATACAATATACAATTTGTGAAACATCACAACACTTTAATGACTTAAGACACTTGTACTACTTTTCTTAACAATGTTTATAATCAGGTGGCAGAAATATCAACATAAGGAGTCCTGTATATTATTGTCAATTTTTCTATTACAGACAGACACGATTGAGTAATTAGATAAGACTCTTCCTTTTTAGTTCGAACGTAAGGAACTTTAAAAATGATCCCGCTAGGTGCCGGTTACTATTGCTACATGTACAATTTAATTGTGTTGTGTGAACTAGACATCACATAAGCAAAAAGTTACTTGTAATCTATTTCTTTGGACTTTGAAAATTAAATATCCATTATTATTTCATACCTTATTTTTGTAATTTCATGACTTAATATTCCCGTGACTGGATTCAAACCTACACACTGTCCATATACAAGCAATACCTTCATTGCTTTTTGAAAAGTAATGAACTGGGTACTTTCTTTGTTGCTACTGTTATTTATTGTATACTTTTTATTTTCATCCAAACTGTTCCCAATATTCATGCAAACTTTTTTCTTATCTTTGACCCAACTATTAAAATCTTTTTTTAAGTAAGAGCATCTGGAAATTAAATAAAAAAGTCATAAAAATAACCATCGGGAATCGCATTAAACTTAATTTCTTTCTGATAAACTTACTCCGGTGTATCTTGGCGCAATCTTAAAATAGATTCTTCTAAGGCATGCGTCCCACCTGAAAATGATTATAATTTTTATTATTTACAGTTTTAAGTTCAAAGTTGTAATTATTACAACATAATAAATAAAATAAAAATATGGTAAATATGAAATGCTTAAACACAACTAAGCCAGCGAAATCAAAGTAAAGATCTATTAGGCCAATATCTGTTAATGGCTGTACATATTTTCTAGTATTCCAATTTTCAAAAAATAGTCGGGTGGATAAACATCACAAAGAAGTGAGTTACTATTTTTGAAAAAGATTTAAAACTGTTTGTACGCAGCACAGCACATCTACGAAGACAAATTACTCAAGAGTCGTCCTTTTGAGTACCCTTTGAGCTAAACACAATTAAGGGAGAACTGAGGTTAAATTCCACTGACCTTAATAACGCAGTGAAAATCATACTAATTACGAATCACAATACCACCAGATAGGAGAATGTTTTTTATTTTCTTTCGAAGTACTTAAAAAGGAACAATATGTACCTAGTTCGATTTTATATTATTACAATAGCTTTATGCTTAAATATCTGAAAACGTAATATCTCATGTATTTTATTTACCTTCTTCTTTATGCCTATGATGTATTTCGGTGTCCATATTCATTGACATAGTGTGTTGGAGGTCACCTCGCGAGCAAATGTCACTTAGTACTAAGCCGCCATCTTGTTTTTGTGACAATCTAGTGAATTATTTAGGAAATATTGACGCCTCCATCATTTTATGAATAATTTATTGAATTGTCTACTATTGGGTGTTAGATTTGATTTTTGTAAACAAAAATATGTCAGACCAAATGTTACAATCTACTGTCTTTGTTTATTTTGTTTATCGACAGTTGCTTGAGAACGTTACAATTCCAGACTTTGTAAAATATTGATAATTGTAGAATATGCGTGAGAAAAATACCTAATTTTCATTAATTATACTATTAATTTAAATTTATGACTGACTAACTTACAATACCTATTGAAATATTAATCATTCATAAAAATATTAATCAGTCATGTTTTAGAAATAATAAGTTTGATTTCTTTTCCTGGCGTGACTGACTAGGATAGTAAATATGAGGCTTAGACCAATAGGAGCCAAACACGATGTTAAAGAGACGCAAACAAAGTTTGTTTTCATAAGATAGGGGACAAACGAGCAGATTTATCACCTGATGGTAAGCGATTACCGCCGCACATGAACACCCGCAACACCAAAGGCGTCAAGCCGGGGAGCGGTTGAGGTGAAACACAGCGCAAGTATTATTTCACGCCGGTTTTCTGTGAGACCATGGTATCACTCCTGTGGTGTCGGCCCATTCGTATCATGAACGGAGTCGGTATTACTCACACTATTTTTCATTTTGAAATATTCATTAGGGGCAGCGTTTGGGAAACTTCGTCGGGTCTTCTCATCATCGATCCCACAGTGCCTAAAGACGAAAGTCTTCAATGCGTGCGTCCTACCCGTAATGACTTACGGAGCCGAAACGTGGACACTTACGGTTCGACTGGTCCATAAGTTTAAAGTCGCTCAGCGTGCAATGGAGAGGTATATGCTCGGCGTTTCTCTAAGGGATCGCATTAGAAACGAGGTGATCCGACAAAGAACCAGGGTCATCGACGTAGCCCACAGGATTAGCAAGCTGAAGTGGCAGTGGGCTGGCCACATTTGCCGAAGAACCGATAACCGTTGGGGTAAACGAGTTCTTGAGTGGAGACCGCGTCTCGGCAAACGTAGTGTAGGACGTCCACAAGCCAGGTGGAGCGATGATTTGCGCAAGACGGCTGGCAGGAGCTGGATGCGAGAAGCCATAGATCGAACTAAGTGGCGTGAAATTGGAGAGGCCTATGTCCAGCAGTGGACTGCGATAGGCTGATGATGACGTATTGGCTGATGGTTAGGGTATGGACCTCCGGTGCTCTCACTCACTTGGTGAAACACAGCGCAAGCGCTGTTTCACATCGGTTTTCTGTGAGGCGAGCCGGCCATTCGTGTCGACGCGGGCTCCCCCACGATAGTACATATTTGCCACACAACGCTGTCTAGTTTAAAACTACGCAGATCTTGTACTATATATTGTATTGATTGAAAGAATACTTAGGTATACTTTTTGTAAATACATACTTATTTTACGTAGGAAACATTCAAACTCCGAAACAAATATTTTCAGACAAACATTTGGTCCGACCCAGAAATCGAACCCGAGACCTCAAGAACAGCAGTTATTATGCCACATTGTGAAACCGAGGCAGTCCTCACTTACTTGCTTAAAAGCAACATCCTTCCCCCATCACTTTGGCAGGTTCATACATGAAAAAAATAATATACTAGTAGCATCCTCCCGCCGGCGGCTCTCGCAAAAATAATGCGTTGCGTACGAGACTTTACATCCTTACATAAATGAGAAAGTGCATGAATGAGTAATCTAGTGGTGTGAATGTATAGACCCATACACTACAATATTAATACCTCTCGATCATATTCTGTAGACTTTACGCTGTACACTGGTATTATCGGCTTTTGCGCAGTGTTGTGTACGTTAGCAGCAAACAAGGACAGCAATATGAATTTTATCATGTTAAACAAGAAAGAAGTGTAATAGGCTACGGTATAGTTTGGAGATGAGAGCACTCTACAAAAGAAAAACAGCTTAAAATAGATTTTGTGTATATTTTATGAATGAATTTAGATCATCAACATACGTAATCATATAGGAGTGGCCTGTAGTTTGGTTTACGATTAATTCGCGCTGGCTAGACCGGTTTAGTAGTAGGTATTGATAGATAGATAGAAAACTCTTTATTTGCACACTATAATATTACAGTTAGAAGAGAGTTCATAAAATGTGAGACGGAGTGTACTTATTGCCAAAAGCAATCTCTTCAAGGCAACTTTATAGTTTGTTCTCTCTTATAGTTTGTTAAAAAAAAGTTTTTTTTTCAAAGCTGCAAAGCTTGTTCCCTTACCTATTACGACACACACTGAACCCATGTTTTTAGTCCGTCACATCATCCAAACCGATAACCGATACAAATTTAGATATTCTGTATGAACATTATTTTTCGAAGATAAAATATATACTTTTCTTGTATTACATATTTCTTTTTTACGCTCTTAGCAGCATGCAGCAATACAAGGGTTGAAAGTTCTTGCACTCAATAAAAACATCAATCGAACCTTGCTTTCCTCTCATGACAGTCCACTGCAAGACATGGGCGTCCCTAATTTATTTTTGCCAATATTATTTATTCATTTAAATTATTCTTAGTGGTTATTTATAATATTTTTTTTACATCTTACACACAGCGCCATCTAGTCCCAAGAGCTTGTGTTATGTATTAGACAATTGATATAAATACATTTATACATTTTTTTTTGTAAATACATACATATTACACATAGAAAATACCCAAACTGCGAATCAAATATTTGCCGATCATACAAATTTTTGCAATCGAACCCGAGACCCCAAGCACAGCAGTCGCATACGCTTCCACTGCGCCACAGAGGCTGTGAATGTATACTCACCTAATACTTATATCAGCATTACATTTCTTCTTGTTCATACCAAGTGTTTTGTGACTGAAATATGTTGATGACCTAAAAACGAAAGTTTAAACATCTACGTTAGTAAACATACCTGGATTTAGTTTATTTCCATCAAACAAAGACTTTTGTGTGCTTGCCATCAGGGGGGATTTGCCAATATCGTCACACTTGATATGTGGATAGATAATCACAGTGACGATGGTACATATATAGATAACTATATGTGGCGACTTCCACATACAGCGCAACAACATAAAACATATAACAGCGCCATCTACCGAAGAAACACCGAACTACGGAGCAACGAAGAAAACTAAGAAACTACCAATCCTAAATCACGCAATAGAAGTTCTAGCGCCGATTAACATTTATACAACTTCCCAACTTCAACCGTTAGGCAGTGGCCCGCCAGGCATGATCTTCTCGCCTGGTTGGAGGATCCTCCCTTTGTGTTGGAGGAACATGTGGTCCGTTCCTCCACAGTGGTGACCCCGACGTGATTGGAAGCAGTCTTCGTAGGAGCAGATCGACAGCATCACCACGCCACCAGCACGTTCACTCCCACAGCAAGTCTCAGCCAGCCAGCAATCTCGGCCTCAACAGGGATACACCACATGCGTGAAACGACTGCTCCAGCCTGGTTTACCCCTACGGCCTCAGCACCGTCTATGCACAGCACACTGGAACTACGGTCCATTTAAGCAGAGCATTTCTCTCCCGTCTATGCAGCAGCCAGCCACTACGCAGCAATCGCCCCGGCTCACTGGGGACCTCACCGCAGCACCGCGCACCGCATGCGATCCCGACTCACTGGGATCAGCGGACTTCAACCCCGACNGTTTACCCCTACGGCCTCAGCACCGTCTATGCACAGCACACTGGAACTACGGTCCATTTAAGCAGAGCATTTCTCTCCCGTCTATGCAGCAGCCAGCCACTACGCAGCAATCGCCCCGGCTCACTGGGGACCTCACCGCAGCACCGCGCACCGCATGCGATCCCGACTCACTGGGATCAGCGGACTTCAACCCCGACTCACTGGGACTAGCGGCATTCAGTTCCGACTCACTGGAACTATTCAATCCTGGTACTGACAAGCTCCGCAACAGAGCACAGTCAGCTGACTCATCCAGATATCAACCTCCGGTCTTGGAGGGGAGTGATGAGGCGACTTTCACATACAGTGCAACAACATAAAATATATAACAGCGCGATCTACCGAAGAAACATCGAACTACGGAGCAATGAAAAAAACTAAGAAACTACCAATACTAAATCGCGCAATAGAAGTTCTCGCGCTGATTAACATATATACAACTTCCCAACATCAACCGTTGGGCAGTGGCCCGCCAGGCATGATCACCTCGCCTGGTTGGAGGATCCTCCCTTTGTGTTGGAGGAACATGTGGCCTGTTCCTCCACATTATCTATATCATTTGTATTCACAAATGATATAGACGGTACTGTGCTCCGTGAGTTACGATGAAGATCGCTGGAAACCGTTCGATGCGGACAGCATAGGACAGGTTAATGTGGAGAGTCTTAAGCTGAGATGAGGATGGTAATGTTGATGAAATCGGTTCTATCTACACAAACATACTAATATGAATAACCCTCTATTTCTATGTCAATCATCACAACAACAAAAAAAAATAAAACAAGAGTTCTATCCCACATTAAATAAAATAAATATAAAAAAATAAAACAAACAGAAAGGGAAAACTATATTCATTGATTTGATAATCTGCAGGACTGAATGTATTTACTTATTTACTTTCCAAACGAACAGAGTTTACAATGACAGATAAACCTGTGTAAAATGTGTAATTAATCATAAATGAGAATAGAATAAAGGTATATTAGGAAGAAGAATAAACAATGAAAAACTTTTTAAACAGCAAGTTTCGGATTTTAAAAAGGGTCTGAGACTAAGAATCGACAAGAATATTAAAATTACTTCATACTTACTGCTGAAACATGAATAGTTGAAGAGAGATATAAAACATATCTTTGAAGAAAGACAAAAGAACAATACTGCTCATTTCAGTATCTATTTCTTTTAATATCAGCACTAGTTTTGAATAATGTTTACGCAGTTGGCTCCACGATATTGTACTCTAAATAAAATAATGGTAAGGTTTTATTAAGTAATTAAATATAATATTTGAGACAAGAAATTTAAACTCACTGGTACATCAAACGTTCACTAGTGTTTTTTCTTTTATGAATGGGTCTTCTCGACCGGAGTGATAACAAAGCTTCACAGAAAACTGGTGTGAAAGAGTGCTTGTTGGCCCATACCCTAACCCCTCCTCACATCTCCCTCTCCATCCCCTAAAGGCCGGCGACGCACTTGTGACGGCTCCGATGTTCCGGGTGTCCATGGGCGGCAGTAATCGCTTTCCATCAGGTGATACGTCTGCTCGTTTGCCCCTTATTCCAAAAAAAAAACACTAGAAAACACAGAATTGAACAAACATATAATGAAAGAGTAATAGCTTGATTTAATAAGCCTTACAGTAACTGATACGGAGGCACTTATTCTTAAACTTGAGTAATAATAATTTGGTGCACTTACATTTTTCTTCTTAGAACCAATAATCTGGTTCAATTTGTAAAAATACGAGGTTATATAAATGCTAAAGGTTATTGTCAAAACACTGACGTAGCCCCACATAAACGTAGTTTGAAAATTAAATATCTGAAAATATTAATCTTTTTATAACGTTTCAGGCTTACGGTATCAATCACTGAGCAGCTACGGTTTAAGAACTTTTATTAATGTATGAAAACCCGTAGTGGTGTTTGGACTCGTACCAAGTTAAACATACAAGTGGTGCTCAATATGAACTAAAAAGTACGGAAGAGAAATTACAAAACAGAAATTTATGGTTTTGTTTATAATTAGATTCTACGTTATTTTACCAGTCCCCAAACCGCACTCGGCCCGCGTGTCGTCGTATGGCCCTAACCCTCTCATGAGAGAAGAGATCCGAGTCCAGCAGAGGGACGTTATGGGTTCTAGACGATGATGATAATGATAAAAATATAAACAGAATTGGGAACTTGGAATAAATAAGACTGAGTAAAAGAACTTCAAGTTGATTATGAACTTGATAATTCTGAAATTTAAAATGAGCATGTACAATTAATTGTTGTTCACTAATATTCAATAAAACTTATACGTAAAGTATATTAATTTCCATAAAAATATATACTTACCAAAACTAAAACTGCCCTTAAAGTGTTGTAAGATACATAATTAAAAATGTAATACATTTTAATATTCACGTACGCTGCAATGACTTCGTCGTATAAGTAAGTTAAACTAGTTATAGATAAACATTCCATAGCTAGCTTCACGGAAAAGTTGACCCACAGAACATGTGTTGCTGCAACGAAGAAAAATAGAACTAATTACACAATAATAGATCCTAACTCCATATGAGGTTCTTATAGCCCAGTTGCACTTGGTGATTAAAAACAATCATCGAGGGTAAGCAACGATGACGCGGTCAATACCTAGTTGGCTGACCGCTGGTGGCGTGCTTCTCCGTGATTTGGAGGTCATGTTAAGCAGTCAGTCAGTCCCCGTTGTTATCTTAACATAACAGCCGTGAAGCTTAGTTGGAGTCTTTAGGACATCCCACGGCAAGATTACGTAGCCACAACGTTGTCTTCCTCCCAACCCGCACTCGGCCAGTATAGGAACGAATGGACTTAATCCTCTCCTGAGAAGATACCCGAGCCCAGCCGTAGGAAATTATGGGTTGTTGATGACAATAGATCCTGGAGTACTTTATTGAGTCATAAGTTCGAGAATCATTTTAACTCATTTATTGATGAGCAATGAATTGTTTAACCATTTAACTCTAAGGATATTTGTCTCTAATAATCCATATATTATAAAAGAAAGTTGTGTTAGTTACACTATTTATAACTCAAGAACCACTGAACCGATTTGGCTGAAAATTAGTGGGAGAACCTAGAAACGGACTAAGAATACTTTATACATAGGGTTTTTTTTCTTTACTGCGCAGCGTTAACTGCGGTCGTTGTTGTACTGCTGGTAAGACCGCGGGCTGAGCTAATTGAATATATATTGTTAACTACGTACCCAAAGCCATTATTGACATCGTGTACGCCAACATGTTTGATTTTTTAATGGTACGGTCATCCATTTTCAATAAAGTCAAGCTCTGTTCGATTTCTTCAGCCACTTTCATCAATGCAGGCCACCGCTTAGCTAATCTAAGTAAGGATATTGCCGTAGCGAAGTTCGTTAAAAAGAATATGACGTTAGCTGTAAGAAGTGAAAAAGTAGGTTAAGTCAAAATATTAACATACTTTTTGCGAATAAAATATATTGTAATATTAAATATGTATGACGTTCTTTAGATTTAATTGTTATCTTTCGCTGAAGTGACCACAATAAAGATTAGCGCAAGATTACATCGAAAGTGCCAAGTCTCCTTGCCAGTATTAAAAACTCTTTCAAAATTCAGTTTTTTTTTTTTTTTTTTTTATTACAATCTACCTCCAACATAATCGGAGCCTTTGCTTATCTAGTTCTATTTGTCACTCCAGTTCTATCATTTATTCCTCTCGTACTTTCATTCCTCATGCACGTTTCTTTCTACATCAGTCTCTTTCAGTCCATAGGTGGGTGGGATACCCACATCTAACCTACTCTAAGTGATCTGCTATCCCTATTTTCTTTATTTCTTATTTCTCATTTCTGGGGGGGGGGTTAATTAAATATACTACCGAGGTCTTTATTTGTGCAGTTTGCTTACACTACTTATGCTAGTTATTACTTTTATATTGCTTATAGTCTACTTAGTTTTACAATTATCTTACAGGTTTATTAACGTTCCATTTTACAATCTATAACTTTTGTATTTCTTATTATCTAGATCCTTATTTTCTACCAAAATACATTTGTACGTTATGCCTACTTTAGATATTTACATAAAATATTAATTAGGCATATTTCATTGCTATGGTTTACTTTTGTTTCTCTCTATTACTATTTTTGCTATTTTTCGACAATAATTAAGGAAATTTTCTCTTGTTTCATTCTTCATTAACTCTCTAACTCCCGTTATACGAACGCTACAACCTATTTGTTGTTCCAGGTCATATCTCATCAAGCTAAACATTGGACACTCAAAACGTATGTGCGGGACGGTCTCGTCCACTGTCAAATCGCACTTACACGATGGGCTCTCCTTACACCCAAATCGATGCAGGTATGCAGAGAACCCTCCATGCCCCGTCATTACTTGCGTGGTAATGTTGTTGATTTTAATTTTTCCGATTACACTGTACGCCGCCGACACATCTGGCAGAAACAACTTTGTAATGCTAGCTGTGTTTCCATCCGTGTATCTTCGATCCCACTCGTCAAGCGTAGCCATTCGAATGCTACGCTTGACGAACGATATCGGACATTGGTCATAGTCTGGCTTTTTCTTAGTATTTTTGGCAGCCTCTTTGGCCAGTATATCGGCTCTTTCGTTGCCTTCCATTCCAACGTGCGCTTTAACCCAGAACAACAACAACCCAGTGCTCTTAGGTTCCTTCTTGTTTCTACCGCAAGTGGATGGTGGCAACAGGGATTCTGGACCGATTGAAGGGCCGCCATTGAGTCACTGTAAATGCCCCACGATGTCGCCTTCCCCTTGAGGGCCTCGCTGGTTGCTCGGCAAATGGCCAGAAGCTCTGCCTGGTATACCGTGCAGTAGTTAGCGAGCTTTAACTTAATGGCTTTGGTCTCCACTCCTCCCCTCCATATGGAGACCGCAGCTCCAACCTCTCCCCCTATCTTGCTGCCATCGGTGAACACGCGTATTTCGTGCTTCCCGATGGCATCAAGTTGCTCTTGATTTACCAGGCCTCTAATATCTACCTCTTTTCTTTCAGCTGGGTGCGGGGCTTGAAGAGCCGAGGACATCATCTCCACGTCACGCCCACGTAGCATCGGCTGGGCCTCCCCCCTCCTAGCACGGTAGAGGGAGGCTACCTCCCGAACACGAAGATCCAGAGGGAGAACCCCAGCCAACACCAGTGCTGAGTTGAGCGACACCGTGCGGTAAGCCTTACTGATTTGCTGCGCTATTCCGCGCTGCACAGTATTCAGCTGCTTTATTGTTCCCGCTCTATGTGCAGCAGGTTCCCATATGCCGGCACCGTACAGTATAATCGGTTCGACCGTCGCCACATAGATCGTCCTAATGACATCCGGGTGTAGACCCCATGTGGTTTTGGCTGCTCTCTTTAATTGCATATAGATGCCCAAAGCCTTCTTGCAGATATCACGAACCATGGAGACCACGATTCCCCCATGCTTAGTCGCGGGGTGTCGTATTTCAGTTTCCGGGTGAACAGCATCGCGTTTGTCATCTGCGGAGCAAATTTCAATTTGTTTTCGACACCCCATTCCCGGACACGTTCAAGCGCAGCGTTGGCGCTGGCCTCAATCTGCTGGGCGTTGTCGGCGGAAAACACCATGACGACATCATCGGCGAATGCCTGCACGTAATCGCCGCTTTCCTCAAAGCTTTTGAGGAGTGGATTTAAGAGGAGGTTCCATAAAATGGGTCCACCTATAGAGCCTTGCACGCACCCTTTATTCGTGCTCTTGGTATACTCCTCTCCAGCATATCTCACACTCACTTTCCTGTCCGCAAGGTAGCTATCCACTACCCGCCTGAGGTTTTGCCGAAGGTGGCACCCAAAGGGATTTCCTTGCAAAAAAAGGCTCTTAGTTAAGTATTAAGCATCCAACGTTACTAAAATATAGTTGTATAGTATTTTGATCGAAATTCCAATTGGTATTTTGCTAGCTTTAGTGATACTTTATTATTACAAGTATAATTTATTACAAGAGTTAACTTTCTACAGCCGAGAGCCAATTGTACCAATGACTTGATGTGGTAAATACTTTTTGTAGTATAGACCAGGAGCGAACGTCTGAGTGTCATCACTGCGGGCACAAACATACTACTTTCTACAATACACTTGATTTACTATTTTTGATATTCATAATTTTCTAATAGTTAATAGATGTTTTTACTTACAAGCTGACACCAATGTGACTTCATTGTTCAAGAAGAAATAGATACTAAAGAAAAGCATTACCGCTTGCCCCATGAACGTCAAGACATTATAGATCCCGTAGAGACTTTTCATTTTAAATCTGAAAAGAAATTAAATGAAAAAAAAATGATATTTTTTTGCGGTTTCAACTATTACTTTATGTTTTAGATATATGCGTGAATAGGTTATGAAGAAGTATCAGTAATCAATATTATACTCCGTGATATCAACCAATATCAGAGCAAAAGCTTGTATAGCATTTTTTTTATGTTTTGATGTATTTGTATATCAGATATAAATAAATAAATATTCCGGACATCTAACACTCAACGCCATCTAGTCCCAAACTAAGCATAGCTTGTATTATGGGTACAAGACAACTGATATAAATACATGCATACTTTTTTTGTAAATACATACATATCATACATAGAAAACACCCAAACTCTGAAACAAATATTTGCAGATCATACAAACATTTCATTCGACCCGGGAATCGAACCCGAGACCTCGAGAACAGCAGTCGCATACGCTACCGCTGCGCCACCGAGGCAGTCTTAATAACATGTGTAATCAAACTGCAATCTAGAGGTATTCATTTGTCAAGCAATAATTTCTTAATCCTACGTAATGCTATACAAGGATTCACTTTTATATTAGTTAATGTCACGAAGTGTAAAATTAATTACTGATACTCCTTCATAACGTCTTCTAAAGGTAGATCTTCTAGAACCTAGGTATTATAATATAGAAGTGACTCGACAAATAAACTTAGCTCTGGCCAGTTTAGTAAGTATTTGCTTCATGTACAAGCATAAATAAACTGTATTTACTTAGTTCCATCAGCAGTAAGCTGGTTAAGACCTTGGACAGGAAAATAGCCGCTCCAACGGGCAATCCTCATCGCCTTACGCGTGCAAGCTTGGAGACTGCATGGTTTACTTGCCCTTGTGTCATTGATTATCATCTTTTAGCTGCAACAGACACCAACAATTATTTTAAGAATTTACGTTAGACGTAGGTATTTTGTCGTCATTTTTATCATTCTTGAGAATACCGCAAAATTTAATGTGTTAGTCAATTAATATTAATTCACATATCTGATAAACTCTAACATAATTCTAAGCCAGAGAAGAAATATTGACTAATTACATACTTGACGATTTCTTTAGAACAATACTGGTATAAAAAACAGAAGTTGAAAATAAACAAGGAGGATAAATACACCAAGTTAAGTAGAAAGTCAGAGCCGTGGCCTGTTAAGAGGTCATACAGGAAGAAGTAAATATAGAGGGGTTTCGATTGCTCCAATTCCAGGAATCTGAACCAAAAATTGAAAGAGAGAATGACTAGGAAGGTAAGATACCTTCGCAACTGAAATCCAATACACTATGCTCCATAACTCTTAATAAATCAACAACTTTGACTTTCTCTATCTCGTAACGTGTGTATATTATTATTTATGTCAACTACATGTTTTACATTCGTATATTATACTATCGTATATTTCGTATATCGTTTATTCTTTGACATTAAAATAACAAGAAGTAGTAATTGAAAAGCCCTCTGATATCTCAAATATTTGTGTTGGCAGAATAACAACCATCGTCGACATTTATATTGTTTATTATACGAGTAGGAAGGTGTCCGTTTAATTCTTATTGAATATACTATATACCCTGAAATTCTTTGCATACATTGAAATGAAGATTAAAACATAAATCGTTGTGAAAGTGGGTATATCGTGTCAAAATTTAAGCACAAAAAGTGCAAAACGTTTCGAATTTTTGAAACATACACAAACTTACTTTACATTTTTATGTACTTAATACGTAACTGAGATGACATGATTCTTCTAACTACACAAAAGAGCTTATTCTACATACGAATGAGTGAAGATACGGGAGGCCTTTAGCCCAACCCCTCCCCCTAACCCCTACCTATCCCCTAAAGGCCTGCAACGCACTGGTGACACCTCGAGTGTTGCGAATGGGCATCGATAATCGCTTACTTTGTAAAAAGAAAATTATATCGCATTAAAAAGCCTCATACAACAATGCAAATTAACTATAAAATGACATGTAATCAGGGATAATAACACCACATACGTACACGAAATCCAAGGTTACGACAATTTTCCTCCTAAGTCGAGTAAAGTTGCCTTCATCTGTTTCACAACTTTTTGCTTCGTTGTTAACATCATTTACTAGGCCATTGCTGGACAAAGAGCCCTATAATATTGCCTTCGGTTCGTGTTGCCCGAATTAGTCGTGGTTTCAAAAGTGTCTAGAGGACCTCCGAGCGTAGTTATATTAGTAGCCCGGATTACAAGAACTATTTAGAGCAATTAGATTTAAGACAATATGATGCCATGAGGCGAAACCGGTCAGGTGTAAAAATAAATATAATAATGTAATAAATATAAGTGAATTTAATTCTAGAATGTATTGCAACAAATTCCATCAAGTGCCGATAATCTTGAGTATAAATTATATCAATCAATCAACAACCCATAATGTCCCACTGCTGGGCTCGGGTCTCCTCTCAGGAGAGGGTTAAGGCCATACGTCCCCACGCTGGCCAAGTACGGGTTGGGGACTGGCAAGAATACGTTGTGGCTACGTAAATCTTTCAGTTGGATGTTTTTAAGCCCCCCGAAGGCCTCCAACTCAGCTTCACGACTGTTATCGTATGATAACAACCGGGACCGACTGTTTAACGTGACCTCCGAATCACGGAGACGCTCATGGTAACATGCCACCAGCGGTCACCCATCCAGGTACTAACCGCGCCGTCGTTGCTTGCCCTCGCTGATCGTTTCTAATCACCGAGTGCAACTGGGCTATGAGCGCCTTATTATATAAATTAAATTATATAAATTAGAAATAAGACAGCTACTGAGTCTCTTATAGCTCTAAAATATCTTATATATTTTTTAATGAAATAGACAACTATGAAGTAAATTAGTCTACAAAATAAACAGAAACCTTAGTTTAACTTTCATAAATTTGTGTTAAATATATTTCGTCTGGCCATAAATACTGCTAGAATTAAAAGTCAAAATTAAAAATAAACTAAATATTATTTTGAATTTGGAGTCCATCATTTTATACAATTATTCGTTGTGTTCTTATTTTCGCGCCAATATATTGTCACAAATTATGTGTTATTAAAATGGAATGGGGTGATAAAGAATACCGAAAGCAAAAGATTTTATCTCGGAAGAGGAAGATAGCATCTAGAACCATGTCACGTATTTTAAAAGATGACTTAGGAGACCAGCCTTGCAGCCTATAAGAGATGTACTGGTAATTCCTTACTGATAATTTAAAAAAAGTCTGGGGTGGTAAAATCAAAATTACTACTTAAGCGGTAAGCAAAGGGAGGCCACAGAAAAAAAGGTGTTTCAGTATAAGATGTTTTTAACAATTGCGTAATATATTAAGAAACAAAATGACCGTTTTGTTGCTGAAAGCTCTTAAAGACCTTCCAAATTAGTCAACAGAGTACAATTTAGGCACTATCCGTCTTCAGTGATGGTTTGGCAGGGTGTTAGCTATGGAGGAGTGACTGAACCACATTTTTCAGTAAAAGGTACCCAACCATCGGCACAAGTGTATCAAGACCATTATAGAGAAGACAGTTAAGCCCCTTAACAACACCATGTTAAATAAACAAAAACAAGTGACATGAAATTTCAACCGTCTAACTATCAGTTAACTGTTGCCGCTGTAACCAGAAATATTAAAATACAGAATAAAATAAATGTTTAGGGTGACTGCCATACAACGTGTTTTTTTTTTTTACTGGTTTTGGCTCGATATTCATAACGGCAACAGGAAAAATGTATAAATAATGGCACGGAACTCTTCCTAAGCGAGTCCTACTCACACTTGGCTGATTCTTTTAGCAAAGCAAAATTGATGTCTTTTAACTCTCCTTTCTTAGGAAAGGCCTAAATCCACCACTAGTATATAAAAGACCTATTCCATAAGAAACATAACAGTGTTCCTGTGCCTGAATTGTTGTTGAAGTTGTATAATAAACAAGACCTCATAATAAAATCTACCCTGTGCTTTTCCTCCAACTTTCTTCTCTTTATGGAGTTACCTTTATGATGAACCATAATAAAACCCGGAGCGTACAAATTTGTTACCCTTAAAGTTACAAATGAGGATCAACTAAAGCGATGTGTAGGTTCGCTTGTTGCTAATTTGTATAATACAAAAACAACTGACTATTCGTTTACAGAGGATTCCGTAATCAAAAATTATGAGAAACCTTTCAATTGTTTTACGTAATCAAATTAAACTCCGTATTTATCTGTATCACAAGCATAGAAAACAAAGGTTGTTGATTTTGTTAATAAAACTATTGAAGCATCTGGCCAGGTGGTGTGGGGGTGAATTTTTGTTTTTATGGGATAAGTGGCAAACGAGCAGTCGTATTGCCTGATGGTTAGCGATTATCGCCGCCCATGGACAACCGCAACACCAGAGGTGTGACAAAGACGTTGCTAGCCTTTGGAGGATGGGGAAGGTGATGGGGCCTTTTATAGTCTAGTGGCGGATTTAGGCCTCGCAAGCGCTGCTTCACACCGTTTTTCTGCGAGGTCGTAGTATCACTCCGATCGAGCTGGCCCGTTCGTGCCGTAGTATGGTTCTCCCACAGCTCGTAGATGAGTGCATCTGACTGCTAAGCAGGAGATCAAGAGTTCGACTTCGAAACCAGGAAATCCCTTGCACTCACCGATGTCATGGGGACGCGGGTGATGGGGACCTTTTCATTTCTGTTTCTTTTTGTTTTATTTATTGTTCTTAGAATAATATGTTTAGTGAGTTTCGGGTTTTATCTCATGTAAGAATAAATTTTCAATAAAGATGCTTTATAGCAGTTGTTTAGAAAAATATAAGTCTATTTATCAGAGGTTTGGATAGCACAGCACAAACTGCTTAGTTTGCAAGACGTTTGAAGCTGTTATCATTATACATTGATGTATTTCAACCTTAGTATTGTGAATAAGAATTGTGATCATTTCGAGAAATACACACGTAACAAGTAAGAAAACATTAAAGAAGCACTTTGGCATGAATGTCTGAAACGAACGTATTTCTTGCGAGTTCAAATGATCGGGATGTGATTTTTTTATTTTGTTGTTTTGTGTAGCTTCGTGATAAATTTAATTTAGGATACATATGTATTACTGAAATGATATTCTCCTAGCCGATTACGGCCACAACGGCCAGTCTCAACGGAAACCAAACAACTACACAGGCGAAATTATAGTGCACAAATGTGTGCCCAAACACAGGTGCACTCTCTGTTCCCCACTCTGATAATCAGATGGGACGATTAACGACACGATCGGGGTGAGATCACGCATAGGACTGAAAGCTTTACGTGCTTTCCGAGGCATAGAAATATACAACTGTATGTTTGCCAATTGTTTTTTACAAAAATTTCTTCTTCTTTTGATAAGATGGCAACCAGCCGGATCAGCTATTTCTGCTTATGTCAAGTATGTCTTCAATTCTGAGTCTTTGAGTCTTCAAGTCTTCGTCATGATGAAAGTAATGATAAAAATATCAAAAATGTGGATGACATGAAATGGGGACCGTCTATCTCAAAAATAAAATAGGAGAGGGAGAGTTTCGTATAACGTCACTCAGATACATAAAATGAACAGTAGTTGGTTCATCCGAATGTTACCTGAAATGATAATGTTGCCTGATATGAGATAAAGACACTTAATACAAATGAGACTAAATATTTTATCTATAAATATTTATTCAGCTTTTTTTATTTTTTTTCAAACTACATTCATAATAAAAATATATAAGTGTACAAAAGTTTTAAAGATACAGATATTGTGCCCTGAGCTATTTTTTTATTTTATTGATTTTGTTTTCTTCATACAAGCTTTTATTCAGTTTCACCTGTACAAGTGTTTGTCTGTAATCAAATCTTGCAAGTTAAATTTTATACACTTCCGGAAATTTCATGACAATGCAATTATAAATAATCTGTATTATTATTAATCTAAAATGGCCGCCGTAACAAAATGGCGGCTTACGAGTTTTTTTAAAAGAGCTTTTTTTATTTAAATAAAGCTAGCTGTTAAAAAAATCTATTCAAATAAATCACTTCTTTTATGTATGAACCTGAAAAGTGACTCTACTTTGCCTGACCGAAAACAGTAACAGAGTCAAAGAGTAGTGGTCACTATTAATTGCGAATGCAGACAATGTAACAAAGCAGCATATTGAGCCACACTATGGCGGCCTATCCAGATTCTTTTGCATCATTGGAGCTCCAGTCTCGCAATCACCAGCGCAACACGTCAGTACAAATGCTGCATGTATTTTAGGTTAGCCTTCTGTGCAAAGGTAGTAGCAGGTCGCTGGCCTGTTCGTGCTGAAATCAGCGTGGCTGTGCGAAGGTAATATCGCCCAGGTCAGAAATCAGCATGGCCCTACTACTTTGATATGTTACAATATTAGAGAATATTGGTACATAAAAGCATTAATATCTACGACTAATGATCTTAAGATAAATAAGCATTTCTGATAGAAACGCTTTAGTGAAACACCATACTTGAAGTTTTGTTTCTAATTTATCAAATAATTGAGCTCAAATAGTTTTGATAGTCAACTTCAACACAACTTTAAGTTGAAAGATACGACGTATATATAATATTGGAATTGAAATAAATATGATTGATCTAAGTTTTTATCGAGCTTTAAGGTGCCATTGTTCATAGTACTTTGACTTCAGGCAGAACTACTTTATAACTATAATTGGTGGAAAGTTTTTAATGTTGTTTTCAAGACGATTTCGGCCACGGCGACCAGTCTGGACGGATTCCAGCCTACTACGCAGTAGATGTTTTACTGCATAAGTGTGTACTCAAACACAGGTGCACTATCTGTTCCCTCACTCTCATAACCCTATGGGGTTATTCGACATGACCGGGAGAGAAATCAGGTAATTAATCATATTAAAGTTAATAAAGGCATCTTAAAAGTTGAAAATATCACAGAACCGTTCCTTATAGTTCAATAACGTTTATGAGCAATGGGATTAATCATTAACAGTACCACGAGCGCTAGAAAGCGAGACATGTAGAGGTAGTTGATTTTTAGTAATAAAAAATATAAATTATTGAAATTTTCAATTTAATAAAAAAGTGCGTGCGTACAAAGTACGACAAGATACGACAATCGCTCTATCTCACTTTTTCTCTCGATCTTTCTCACTTGCTTGCTCCCTACTCTCACTCCATCGCTAGTCGCTTCATGCTACGTTCGCCCTGTCTTACTCTCTCTCAATCGGTCTCGATCGCTCTCTCTCTCTTTTTCGACACTTCCGTTGCATACTTGCGTGACGTTACATTTGTAAAAATTTTACCCTCATGAGCCTAAAGAAGTTTCACTTCAAAAATAGTGACTTTAGTATGCTTAGATATATTGAAAAATACGAAATCGAATAGATTGTACTGTACTTGTGTGATTTCATTGAAACTTGAAAGATAATTACGCCTAAAAAGGTATTCAAAGAAAAGAGTTAAAATTTCTCCGATTCCTTGTCTTTCTACAGAGATAAATGAATATAGAAATTAAGCTTACACATTATTCCAATTGAATCACTCGCAGTGAAATGAAACTGCGATTAAGTGAACATTTAAATGTAAAGTCCCTGCGAAACGTATCTGCAGGATGTCAAATTTCAATATTTCATTCAAACTGGAGCCTTTATTAAAATTTGCATCAGTCTGTCCGTTTAAATTTGAGAATTTGAAAATATCTAGTACTTTGAAGCCTTACCAAACGCCTCGCAAATCGTTCCTATCCGAGGGTAAAGTTACAATTACAGTAAAAATACCCTTTTCTCATGATAGGGAGAAACTTTTAATTAAAATTTTGACTCAACTATCGAATTGTTAAAAGAATGAGCAAATATTAGACTGCTTTTGAAAATTAGACATCTGTACAAATGAACAAAATCAACTACAAACATCATGTTGTGAGTTCATCTCTTTATAAAAAGGGTAGCTGAAGAGAGAAATACTAGATATAAAAAAACTTTGGAGCATCGAAATGTGGCAAAAATTTTCTGCTAACTTTTTAATGACATTATTTTGAAGATCTGTTTAAAACAAGACAAGAGGTGAAATAACAAGCTGCAATTAGGCTTATAAACTAAAAGTTTTACGAAAAACTTACAGTTGCATAACGGGGAGTTATTTAGTGTTTCTATAAGATATAAATGTATTCATGTTTCCATAATAATAATAATTGAGTATTATTTAACCTTTATCGTGTAGATATTTTGTGGAGGAACGGGTGTCATTCCCTTTAACTCAAAGGGAGGATTCTCCGACCAGGCGAGGTGATCATGCCTGGCGGGCCAAAGCACTACGGTTGATGATGGGATGTTGTATGTATGATAATCAATGCGAGAACTTCTATTGCGCGATTTAGGATTGGTAGTTTCTCCGTTTCCGTCGTTACTCCGTAGTTCGACGTATCTTCGGTAGATGGTGCTATAGTGTTTTCTTTTTGCGCCGTATGTGGAAGTCGCCACAATTTCATGCAGGTGTAATGTTTAGTATATAAATACATATTTAATATTAATATATTTGTGTGTTTATCTTAAACCCTGCAGTGTTTCACACTGCATTATTGAGCTTTACATTAATACAATACTTAGGATTTCGCCTGCACATATTGCGAGGAAGTGATGTCTAAAAAAGTATTCAGAAAGGGTATGGGAAGATATAGAAAACGTACCATGCATCAGAGCGTCCAAAACCATGTCTGCAGATAGTGACAGTGTTACCCTCACAGCAGACAGGGTGACAGACAGAACTATTTATTACCAAATTAGCAACAAACATAAGACGCTGGCGATCATTGTTCCACGCGCCTCTCATTGTAGATGTTGGAACTTTTACCACACTATACTGAGGTCGCCGTTTTCTAAAAGTGGAAAGTTTCGCCAGGATATATAGGGTTTTCTTATATAGGATATAACTGAAAGCTAGGCAATCAGACTGGAGAGAGCACCGTGTTTTTAGTTGGTTCGAGTATAACATAATACCTTATATTTTAGTCCCAGTGAGTTTATGTCCCATGGAGATTTTTTTATGAGAAGTTTGTTTCTTTAGTTGTTTATTAAAAAAAAGGAATGATTATTATCATTATTCTAAAGGAAACTTATTTGTCGCCGATAATGAATTAAATTCAATATTTGTAAGTAAATGACAGTTTTATTTATCTCTCATCAGTTACCGATGTATATTGCATAGTTCTCGTTATTTTTTATTATATTCTTGTTTAAGAAGATATGTATTTATTAATGATCGATGTAAATCGCGTTTGGATGATGGTCTGTTAAAAGAAAACTGATTTTATTTATCAATTCTAATGTAAGTTATATTGCTAATGGGTTTTATTTTACTGTTTTTGTTTAGTAATCAATTATTATGGTCAACTTATCTATCAGATGTAATAGTAATGCTATAAAATATCTAATTAATAGTTTCTGATATTAACGCGTTTTACTAAATCAACAAACGCATAGAGCAACACGGGCCACCGAACGGAGGGGAGTAGCCTTATCGTCTTTTTCCGATACAAACAGTCTGTAATTTTTTGCTGAAGGAAATTTTCGCACATATACAATATAGACTCACATACAAAAATAATAATAACAATATAACGCGTAGGTCCATTTGAAGTTAAACTTTTCAGACCTATTATCTACCTTATCTTCTTCTTTCTGTGTTACTCTATGAATGTAAAATGTATAGTGTTAATGTGTACCTAGAGCTTCACCTGCGTCAATAGCTAACCAACGCAATTCATTTTGTAATTTATCCAAGTTTTTTTTATTCTCTGCTATTCTGGCTTCCCTTATTTGTGATTCCGTAAGCTGAAAAAGTAAGTAAATTTGACAATAATAGTTATAATTCAAAATAGAAGCTATGTTCAGAAGTAATTTATTAAAGATCTGTTGCTGATAATGATGAACAAAATATTAAAAGAACATGCGAGCCCGACTTCATTACAGGCACAATCTGAAAAGTGGTATTATCAACACTAAGGTGAATCTTAAGATCAAGGTAGATATTTAATTTTTTAGTCTGTTAAAAATGCTATAGACTCACATATTTATACCAGTTTTTTATTTAGTGCTAGAATACACAGGGACAATATTTTTTTGTTGTAGTAATATCGGCAATTAAATCTAGGACTAGCTAGTGACGGGTCTGTAATCCTAAGACATCAAATTTTTTAAGCCGATTGTTATAGTCTTTTATGGTCAGCGGGCGTACATATTTGGATGATATTATAGCATCTTTCCTACAATTCTCGGAAACATGCCGTATTTCCTCCGTCACTGTTTTCACTGAGAACTGTTAACTTTATAAATACATAGGTACTAATAAAAATAGTTTTAAGATAATGGAAATTATGTTAAAGAGCACGGAGTACTAGTAAACAATTTGCGTTATTTTTTTTACATCCTAAAAAGAAAACAAGTTAACGCAAACTGTATAAGCTAGTTAGTGTCAACCTATTGCCATCCACTGCTGAAAGAAGGTCATCCCCAAGGAGTGTCAACCATCCCGGTCTTGATCTGTCCACATCCATCTGCCGTCAGCTGCTTGATTCAAATCATCGACGACTCAACGATAATGCCTGCATCTTGACAAAGAGTCATATATGGACGCTCTTAAACACATCCATGGATGTAAAGCCTAAATCTCTGAAGCGACAGTCAGAGCCCTACCATGTGCTTTCTTTTAGGGTTCCGTACCCATGGGTAAAATGGGACCTTATTACTAAAACTTACCTGTCCGTGCAACCGTCTGTCACCAGGCTGTATCTCATGAACCGTGATAGTTAGACAGTTTTAAATTAAATTTTTGGAGATGATTTCTGTTGCCGCTATATTTAAGAGGGCCATACAATATACATACCACACAACAAACGTAATTTTTTTTGCTGCCTGCCCTTCTCGAACTAATCTTACACTTCCTGATGCACCCATTTTCGTTCCTTTCTTTGTAAGCAACATTTCAATTATTTTTTTTAATTTTTAATTGTCCAACCTAATTCCAAAGGTTTTTGTGTATTCACAGCAATAAATAATCATCGCCTATCGGTGTATACTGCTGAATGAAGGTGACGCCCAAGGAGCGCACACTATTTCAAAATGTGGTAGACCTCATCCATCCGCTTACAGAGCGCCCTATATTTAACAGCTATATTTGAAGCTTGCCCCAATTACGTGAGTAGAATTTAAATTTTATTCGTCAAAATGCAGGCTACACGCCGACGACGTGACGACGCCTTATATTCCTATCAGTTAAGTTAATGTACAAATAACTTTCAAAAACTATAAATAAAATTCAGGACTAAACCAACCTCGTACCTCGTTTTTGGTGAGAGTCGCCAAGGTTTGGAACGACCTGCCTGGGTCTAAAGTTTTTCCTGATATGTTGAACCCTTAAGAGTAGAGTGAACAGGTTTCTTTTGGTCCACCTTTGTCTTCATCTACACTTTCCATCAGCTGAGATGGAAGATAAACTCCTATTCCATTACTATTATATAATAATAATAATTACAAATATTTATAAAAACTAAAATAATGTAGAAATGATAAGCTTACTTCAAATGTTCTATCAAGGGGTGGAGGGTCTCTAATATCTTTAGATCTTCTATACTTCAGATCTGCTTCAGTGTGTGTAGTGAAAAATCGTCTTCTTCTTTGAGCATACGGATTATTTATCTGAGCCAGCGGTAATACTTCTCTTCTTTCTAGGTTCCCGATCACAACATCGTCGGTATAGAAAAAGTCTTGACAGAAAATTGTACTTGCGAAAAACATTGTACAAAATATTTTGTTAATGAGAATTGTAATGAGCTGCATGGTTTAGTGTAAATGGTAGCAATAAGAAAGCAATGTGTCCTTGTCTTAGTTGAAATTCATTATAGTATATGCATGAGGAGTCTATAAGAGCTGATTTAATATACTTTATTTTATAAAAGTATTTTTAAAATTTATAGACGGGAAAGAGAATATTTCAAATGGGTTTTTTTTATTGTTTTGTCGTAAAGTAAATTTTTACGACCAACTGGCATTGGTCGAACTTTTTATATTTTTTAAACGTGGCTTTACAATGAGGGTAAATTAGGGTGAGGAAAACATAAAGCGCGAGAGAGCTAGGGTAATATTTTTATGTTTCTCTAGCTCTCGGGTAATATAATCGTCGTAATGCCCTTTTCGAGCAAAATGTGACCTGACCACATTAAGTAACTGTAAGTGGTTTTTCCAGTGTATATATTTATATTTCTTGGGCACACTCTGTGGTCTAAATAGCTTGACCAACTTTGTCTTGCAAGCTGTCCTTAGCTTATTCTTAACCCGTTGACCGCTTGCTTTTGGTAGATTAGATGATATTTTACTGTTTAAATGCTCGGTTGTGGTAGTCAAAATCAAAATGAACTATTATAAATGTTACTGATTTTCAAAATCAGTACTACCCAAGTTTTATTCCTCATTAAAAAATATATAATTATATTTTATTTATTGGGTATAAGAAAATCATAGCCATTTAAATAATAATAATAATTTATTGTTTCTCTCACATAGTACAATATTACACTAGGCATTGCAAAAACAAGCAGACATTAGACAAATTACAATGCATGCTATGTGAGAGACTGGCATCCGTACTAGGACAGACCTGTATGACAGTCTACCAGCCTCTCCCAAATCTGGTTTTGCGCAGACTACTACATGTAAGGTAAGCTGCAAAAATGTAAAGAACTACCATAGAATGGCAGTGTGTACGTCCATAGATGTGAGAGTGTGTGTGCGCAATTGTTCGTGTAAGTGTGTGTGCGTGTGCTTGTGCGCACGAGTGTGCGTCTGAGTATGTGTGTGTGTATAAATGTGTGTGTGTGGATGATATTAAGAATAGAAGAAGTGTAGAATATGTTAAGATAGGATATTTATATGCAAACTAATTAGTAATAAGATGTAAAAATACAAGAACATGCTGCATTACGACGGAATATATAAAAGATGTTCTGTTTCATCGTAACTGAGCGACTTGAGCCAAGATGTGACAATTTTATTGCAATGGAAATGCGTAAAAGAATATATGTCAGTCTGTTTCTTAATTCTATTATAAAGGTAACCTCCCAGAAAACCAAAGAACCGCCTGGAGAACGCTGTAGTCCATTGACCGGACATTGTATCACAGACCTGGTGTTTTCGACGCTTATGATTAAGAGAAGAGGGGTTATAAGTAAGAGCACCATGCTGTTTCAGTATGATTCCCAAGATAAATAGTTGCTTCACCGTTAACACATCCGTAAGCTGATACAGGTCTTTGGTAGAAAAGAGAAATGGCAGGGATTGACTTACCTTCAGTACTGCCCGTTGAGCTCTTTCCAATTTCACAAGATGACTCTTACATGCTCCCCCCCAAACAGTCACACAATAGCCTATCATCGACTGGCAGAGGGTCAGATAAACCATTTTAATCACCTGCGCGTCCGCTATGTGACGAAGGTTTCGAAAAAGAAACATTAATTTACGAACTCTTGAGGAGAACAGGTCAATGTGACGACAGAAATTCAAGGAACTGTCTGAAAGGAAAGCTGGAGCTTAACTCCCAGGTATTTTATGCTTGAGACTTTATTTAGAGAAGCACAAGAGCAAGGGCCGCATAGTGGGCATGTATGATATATTATACCATGGCTGTTTCGCATGGAAAGGGGTATATTCCTGATATAAAAAGGCATGCAATACGTTTTCCCAGAATTAAGTATCAACCCATTTTCTTGAAGCCATGAAGACACAGCATAACGTTCAAGTCGTGCGAAACCATACGCATCATCCCAAAACTCACCATGGAAAATCAAAGCAGTGTCATCGGCGTAAGTTACTATCTTTCCATTAGTAAGTGGGAGGCTGCACAAGTCGTTTATGAAGCATAGAAAGAGCGTAGGTCCTAGGAAACTGCCTTAGGGAACCCCGTAGTGGACAGGTAGATCATCACTAACGACGTTACCCACTCTAACTCTTTGCAGTCTGTCAGTTAGATACGAAGAGAAAAGCTCTAGTTGAGTATTGCGGAAACCCATTCTCTCGAGTTTATCCAATAGGAGTGGGACGCGGACCGTGTCAAATGCCTTGGCCAAATCCAGAAATACTGCCACAACTTTTTTCTTCTGGTCGAGTTCACGTACTATGTGGTCGGTCAGTTCGTGAACAGCATCGTTAGTTGAGATTATTAGTTTAGTTTAGTTAATAAATATTCAAGCTGTCAGATTTCCATATTCTTCAATCATCTTTTTGTTTAAGAAATTTTGTTCACGGTCTAATATTTTGGTAGATTTATTTCATCAATTATTTTCCCTTATTCCATACATGTTCCTATATAACGGTATCATTAATTTGGCACGTGTCTCGGTTGGATGTTATGATGCAATAACAAAATTCACTGCAGAGCAACCTTGCCTCAATGAAGTTACAAAATGGTTACTACAGTAAACATTACTGTGTGGAAGGAAGCTAAAGTTGAATATACAAAACAAGAGGAAGAATTTCCTTTGAATAATATTAGGCAGGCTATTTTAACTATTTGCAGTTAAAGGACCATTTAGGAAGTGTGTTTGTCAAATAAGGTCTCCATAATTAAAAACACATTCTAAATATATTGATTAATACAAACTACGTAAATACAAGTAAAATTTATTGGTTTTATTTTAACATTGCAGGGCCATAACAGTCATCATATAACCAGTCAGACCATCTACTATAAATTTTATGACTGGAGTTTTTTTCAGGGATTGTTTGGTATCCAAAATAACATTAAGGAAACGAAAACTCAGAGCTGCGATTCTTCACGGTCTAAATCCCTTTAATGAGTCAATTAAAAACAAGGTAAAATAGACAAAGGAGGTTTTAAGGAAAAAACGCAAACGTTGTAAAACTTTATTAAATGAATCCTGGCTCTTCAAATTATCATGTTTTATGTTTATTTTCTTCAGACAATTGGCAAGAAGAACTGGTTGCTGTTTATACATCTATCTGAGTGGACTATTTCCAAAACTGTAAACAAACACATTGCGTTATGTTACAAGTACATTTCCTATTAATTTATTTTTTTATTAAATAGTGGACAAAAGAGCAGACGTAAGTCGCCTGATGGTAAGCGCTTACCGCCGCCCATGGACACCCGCAACACCAGAGGCGTCAGAAGTGCGTTGCTAGTCTTTTAAGAAGGAGTATTCTCTAAATAGAATAAAAGTGTCTGTTTATAATATAAATTTACATCTTCTCACTAAATGTATTTGAAAGTCTGACGATATGAGGAGTAACTTAGCCTACTTTTATATTAGACTGGTTGCGCCTCACTGACCGCTGTTTACTGTTGTAAAGGTACCACAATAAACGCGGGTAACACCGCGGGGTGCAATTAGTTTTATTATAATAAGGTAGTATCCTATAGCCAAATAAACTCTAATCTTTTTGCAGTAAGTTTCTTAAGGCCTTGTATATTAGACAATCAGGTTCTCATTCAGACTTTCAAGGTCAGCTAGTAAGAGATAAAAGTGTGATCCACTTTGCTATGACAATATGAGTACATATAACTTAAAGGTTTCTTTTCTGTCTCTCACTAATCTGACTACTGAGCCAAAGTTCTTTTGTTTGATTACCACCGAGGACAAATATTGTGTTATAAGAATGACCATTAAAATTATACATATAATTTATCTATTATATAACTTTTGCCCGCGATGACACATTCCGCCCTCGTGTATACACTATTATCGCGTCACATACACTATTATACATGTCTATCATTGCGAGAAAGCGTGGTCAACGTCCTTGCTCAAAAATCTAAGTTTTTTTCCAAATTTAAACCGATACAGCGGTTTTACCGTGAAAGTGTAATCGTACGTTTAGACTGCGACATAATTTCAACTTAAATGTCAAACTTCAATCTTTTTTATGAATTTATGTCTTTACTGTTAATACTAATACAGAAAATGTGTCCGAGCGATTTACATGCAGACTAGTTAGTGATGCTCGGTTAGCATGAATAAACGTAGTGCAGCCATTATTGCTACTATTGGAATAATAACCGCTAGCTAAATTGATTAGCTTATGCGAATAGGTCTAGAGTTCTAGACCAATAAAACAGGCTACTACCGTATGAAGGACTCCTAGACATAGGAGCCACGGTGGCCAGTCTCAAAGGAGACCATTCAGGAGATGTTATAGTGCACAAGTGTGTGCGCAAACACAGGTGGTTACAACACTGTCTGTTCTGCGACATGACCGGTGAAAAAAACAGGCGCAGGACCGACAGCCTTACGTGCTTTCTAAGGCACGGGGGTTCAGACCCTAAATTCCAAATTCCGAGCTTTTAAGTATTCCTATAATCAGAAAAATACTTGTAACACTTACGTATATTATCCTTACAAATGGCCTTCCTGGCATGACAAAGGTTTACGAAAAAATGAAACCCCTTTTTAAAACGACTGTACATCATGCAGATAGGTTCCCTGTCATCTTTAGGCAAGTCGTCACATACAGAATCACAGGTTTTTGGTGCAGGAGGATGGGATGCCATGAGGGGAAGCGACTTAAACGCATTCTTTGGCGCTGTTATCACGGGTATCACTGATGGTAAAAATCCAAAGTTTTAAGTCAATTGTAATTTATAGGCTCGATTGTCGGCACATGATGGGCCTTATTAAAATACATTCTAGAATCAACTCACTTCAATCCTGAGCGGTTTCTCCGCATGCATGGCATGGCAATAACCTTTGATAGTGCCATAAAGTAAAACCAGTTAGCTTTGGTGTGAAATAAGTACAGGTAAGTTTAATTCGAAAATGTATTTAAGCCAATTCTATTTTCTTTTATTACAGCCAGGTAAAATTCCATTAACATATTATTAGAGGATAACTCCTACACTTAAAATATATTCTGCATCGTAGAAGACTTTACTAACAAACACGAAACGGTCAAATAGAACGCCCCGCCTTAGAAAAATCACGATTTTCAATAGAAGATCTCGTGTCAATTAACATGTGGACTACTTCCCAACATCAACCGTTGGGCAGTGACCAGCCAGGCATGATCAGCTCGTTTGGTCCGAGGATCCTCCGTTTGTGTTGGAGGGACATGACACCCGTCCCTCCACAGTGGTGACCCCGACGTGATTGGAAGCAGCCTTCGAAGGAGCAGTTCCATAGCAGCAGCTTCACCGCGCCACCACCATGTTCACTCCTACAGCAAGTCTCAGCCAGCCAGTAACCACGGCCTCGTCGTGTTTCCTTGGTGAGTGTTAGACTGGAGGCCCCATTATGCGGAAGCATCACTAGGCTACCATGTCATGGGTCACCATGTGTCATGTTGCGTTGTTGCATTGTCTGCATTCACAATGAGTATGGTGACCAATACTATTTAAATCTGCTTATGCTTTCCATCGGGCTGAGTAATCAATTTGACCCATACATAAAAAAAACATCTCACCTCCAGACCCTTGCAAGACACAACATTTTATCTCATGCTTTGCAAACAAAAGCCGACACAGTCGATAAGTTTAAAAGATATTCGTGCATCGTCACAGTTCACGCCAAAAAAATTTGAATGACATGATGTCTTACCTAAAAAACTTCCAATGAAATATACAAATAATGTATACAGTGAAACCATGCTAAAATATAAAACAACCATTTCATTTGAAATCCAATTTTATGTTTTTTAATTTTATAACTCTATTTTAACTTGGACTTGGTTATTGTTACGTATTGTTATCGTTTGGTCTTCGAACTCTATTGATTTTGCTATCGAATCTATGCTAATTTATAAAGTTAAAGGGTTTGTTTATGTATTTATTTATTTTTTATTTATTTAAAAACTTTATACACTACAAATTTACGTCGGCGGACTTAATGCCCTGGGTATTCTCTTCCAGTCAACCTTCAGATGGTGTAGATATTTTGTAAGGTAGGTGCACAGAGTTTACATACTTATAAGACATATACAGTTCACAATATATTTAAACATATACATACACAGATAAACTTAAATATAACATACATTTATAAATATATACAAATATATAATATAAATACTACATTTGTTTATATACTATGAAACCCTGTAACTAAGAAGAAGAAGTTCATGTACCATCTTTTTGGACGTAAATTGGTTGGAGGACATCCTGACTTCGAGCTCGCTCATTCGCTCCTACTTGATGACAAGTCATCAACACATTGCCGTCGCCCCCGAAGATAATTCGAGAACCATTCCAGCGTCTCAGAAGAAACCATAAGATATGAGAGGATAGATAACAGGATTTCGTGACTGACGGTATTAAAGGCGTTAGAAAAGTCGACTAATACTAAAACAGTTACCTTGGTATCTTCCATGCCTTTCCTAATATCGCCAGTCACTTTAAGTAGAGCAGTAACTGTACTGTGACCAGGCCTGAAGCTTGATTGTAGAGGGATAAAAAGTTTGTTTCTGTATACAAACTGTTAGAATTGATTATATACACAGGCCTCGAGTACTTTTGAGAGGAAGGGAAGAATAGAAATGGGTCGAAAGTGCTCAGGAAGTGAAGGGCTGTTATTTTTTAGAAGAGGAATGATGTAAGCCTTACGCCACAAAGAGGGTAGGTACCGGAATCCAGAGAGAAGTTCATAATAATTATCTTAAAAATAGTGGCTCAAATTGAAAAATTATTTTTGTTTTGGTTAACTCATTTAGCTGGAAAGGCTATATAAAATCGTGCTATAGTCGATAGGAGGTGAACATCCATTAAAAGTGACACTAAAGCGGTTTATATTTATTTGTTTCGTGAGACGCAGATAAAATTGCTGGGTTATTTCTATTAACTGATGAATTTAATGTCCTTAATTTAAAAATAATATGCAGTTCGTCTATAAAATACTGTGGAGGAACAGATATCGTGTTCCTCCGACACAAAGGGAGGATCCTGCGATCAGGCGAGGTGCCCTGGCGGGCCTTTGCCCACTAGTTGATGTTGGGATGTAGTATATATGTTAATCGGCGCGAGAACTTCTGTTACGCGATTCAGGGTTAGTAGTATAGTAACGGCACTGTGTAGTTCGATGTATCTTCGGTAGATAGCGCTGTAGTATGTTGCTATTGCACTGTATGTGGAAGTCGCCTCAAATACTAATAATAATTTGAGAAATGAAACTAAAATAAAAAAATTAGAAGGATTAACAACTAGCTTAATAATTAACTTGTAAGAGGTAGACAGTTGTCGTTTTGCAGTGTTCTTTTTCTTTTTCTCGACTAATTACATAATGTGGAGTATCGTTGCACAGATTATTAATCCCAATGAAAGTATCTGAAGACTATTTTATTCTATTCAGAGACCTTTTAACATACTATATCGTACACTAAAACATTTATTTGTATTACAGTAAGTGTTTATACAAATTAAACTATAAAGCGATACCTGCCAGTATAAATGTCAAAATTCTTCCTACATAGACTTAAGACTTACTTGTTATGCGTAAATCTCAAGAGTAAGAAACAAATTAACAGACTGCGGGTTCAATGCGGAAATTTCACTGGAGTGTTGCTATAGCAGTTACATTAACTCCCGCTATCTGCTACATATGTGTACGACTATTTAGATAACGACAATTCTGTGTAATGAACGCTGGGAGACAGTTATAGTGGCTTGAACGATTCTCTTAAGAAAATACTATCACTTATAGTGGTATATGGAGGTTTTTTATTCATTATCGTAAAAAAAATTAATCCATGTATGACTCATCAGAAAATTTTCAAAATTTTTTTTTTTTTTTTTTTTATTACTTTATGCACAATTACATGCATCGGCGGACTTAATGCCTAAGGCATTCTCTGCCAGTCGACCGATTGAGCGATGCAGAGATAAAGTGAGGTAGGTGCACCTAAAAGAAATTATAGCTATAGTGGTAGATTTATATAGATATATGGTTTTCATGAATACTATAATAAGTTTAAATTAGCATAAATATATACACACATAAACATACACACATACACATATTATACATATATATAACAGATACATACAGTAATACATACTTAGACATACATATATATTTATTACTATAGGATACAAATTTATTATCTGATGACTAACTAAGACCCTGCTGACTCCGCCAGTTCAGCCAGTAAAAGCTCCTTTATCTTGGACTTAAAAGTATAACGGTTTCTAGCCGTTCTGACCTCGAGAGAAAGCGCATTCCACAAGAGAACAGACTGGACAAAGAACGAAGAGCCCATAAAAGAAGTAGTGTGTGAAGGACAAAGGAGGAGGAGATTGTTAGCAGAGCGAAGGTTTCGGTTATGGTTATTGCATAAAAGTTGAAAATGTGTTCTTAAATAAGTCGGAGAGGATGAATTGAGGATAGTATACAAGAAAGTGAGTGCGCGCATTTTTCTGCGCTGACGAATAGGTAACCAACCTAACTGGAAACGAAAACTGGAAATGTGGTCATACTTACGAAGATTAAAGATGAATCGAATGCAGTTATTAAGAAGACGATCTAACTTGTTGAGAAGATCTGCATTCAGGTCGTAATAGCACACGTCACCATAGTCGATCAATGGGAAGATAAGAGAAAATTTTCACTGAATACAAAGGGGAGGTCCTGAACTCGTCTTTTTTTTAGCTGAGTTAAGCAATGTCTTCGCTATTTGTGAAGTAATTTTAAGAATTTATTAACATTTGAAACTTTATGCACATTTGTATATTTGCAGACTTAATGCGAGAGGCATTCACTTCCAGTCAACCTTAGGGTTGTGTAGAAATCTTTGATCTATGATTTTTATCAATCAAAAATGTTTGTCTGTTATCAAATCTTGCAAGTTAAATTTGAACCACTGCCTGACATCCGATTGAGCTAAAATTTGAAACATGTCTTTAGTTCTGATGACAATGCAATTATTTGTAAACGGTATTATTATTTATCCAAAATGGCGGTTGTAACAGAATGGTGGCGTACATATTTCAAGGCAACCCACCCAATATAAGTATCAAATGAAAGAGCTTAAAGGTTTTTTTTTATCAACAAGTAACAAATGAATGTTTTAAAAAAAATTAATTAATCACTTGTTTCTTACATATTTATAAATGGACTTTACATATATTACATTATACGAGAAACAGAAGAATAAAGTAGACTTAATATGTAACATGATATATTGTATTGTTTTCACACATCTCCTATATAGCGTAGACATAGGTCGGCAGATGCGATCCGTGTTGATCGCTTCACACTCAGTTCCGAAATGCCGAAGAGCGATCCCCGCAATGTTAAAATATATTAAGTATGGGGCGATAGTGTGTGTTTGTAATTATTGTTTCTTGTTATTTTATATATTATGGAACGGATATGTGAAATATCTTTATGCACAGCGTCACTTGAACCCAATTGAAAACCAGCGTCAAACGCTTTACCTTACACAATACTGCACTGGATCCATTTTTGGTTTTACAAAATTTATGTAAATTACCTTTTTTATGTACGATTACTTTTTGATGCCAAAATAAATATTTTTCTTTCCTTCTTTCTTTTTCTTGCGCTGTTATATTATTATTAACTAAAAAACTGAGCAAAAAATGAAACTAGTGGGTACCTTTCCGGGAATTCACATTACCGGGAGCTTGAAATTGAAATTATTTTTTTTAGACTGAATGTTCTTTGTGTCCTTTTTATATAGGTATGTTTGTAATCTCCCCTATGATACAAAATTTATTTCTTCTAAGCTTTTGCCTCCTGATTCTTTAAATTGACATAACTTTTTTATTTGCCAACCGATATAAATGTTAAGTAAATCTTACCACAATACATAACAGGAAACCGCATCTAAATCAGTTAAGCGATTCGATCTTCTCAGATTAGCGCGCGCAAACACACAGATAAAAGTTCTAAGAATTGTTATTTTGAGTTCTGTTACTTTAATAAAGATCACAATAATTATTTTTTCTTCAATATCATTTAATGTACAGTCATGTACCATTAAAAAAATTATAATAAAATGAACAGATGCGGAAGTCTTTAAAGAAAAAAAGAAAACAGTGAACAGTTTTATTACAAAAGCACACTCATTGAACTCGAAGTGGCTCGTTAATTTTCTTGAACTTCGGATGGGAACAAACTTTTTAAAATTACTGCTCGTGTTCGGAACAATTTGTATCACTTTTTTTTGACAAAACTTTTAATAATTTTTATGAATAATAATAATAAAAAAATTAGAGACTTATTCATTCGTGTAATTAAAGTATAGATCGCCGGGTTTTCTGACATTATGAACGCGAGTGAAGCACTTAACTCGAAGAAATATTCTTATGTAGTAAATCTTATAAGTTTTCATTAAAAGCTTCTCGGCAATACAATTTATCTTTGAAGAAGCCAGCACTGAGTGACAAATCCTTAGAGAGGCAATTAAAAGTTTGCGAGGAGCAGAGGAAGATAAATATCGCGTTATTAAATATACTACCGGTTTGTAAATATGGAGGAGATTACATTTCCAATTTATACAATAAACTATGTGAGTCCCGCGGTGCTACATGCGGTTATTTATTTACTTTTACAACAAATACTCCTTAAAAAGCCGACCAAGTGCGAGTCGGACTCGTGCAACGATTTTTCCGTACAAACCTGTAAGCATAATACACAATGTAATTAAAAATTTATGCTTTTCGCAATTAATCTTTTATATGTGCTATAAGACGTTGCTCTATACCAAATTTCAAGATTCTAAATTCTCAGGAAGTTACTCTATAGGCTTTGATTCCCTTGTGAGTTTCGAAAATTTTCAGCATAAACGGCTGTATCTTTTGATTGCGTTGGCTTAGAAGTATAATTTTTTTACAGCTCTAAAGGACTGACGTTTATGTGTTTTCCTTAAACGGATAAAACGGATTTAATCAAACAGTCTGACGAACTACTAAGTGATCCTATGAGGGTTCTGTTTTTCCTATTGAAGTACGGAACGCTAAAAAGTAGGCTATCTTTAGCTGTCTGCTAGTGAAAGCCTTAAATCAATAATCAGTAAAAAACAGCTGGGTTCTAGTAGTTGAGGCAAATGTCAAGCATAATGTTCTATGAATTCTTCTTAACACATCTCCCACACTGTCTGATCTCAAACTAGGCAGACTTCTACTATGATAAATAAACTATTGAAAAACATTCTTTTCTTATGTATTGTCCAAAGTGAATCTACTCTACCTGATTAAAAGCATAAGCAAAATCCAAAAATGTTGGTTACGAATGCGAACAATACAACGATGCAGCATGAAGACCCACACCAATGCCTCTGCATCATTGGGCCTCCGGTCTCACACTCATCAAAGGAACACGACAGCACGAATGCTCTTTAGGTTGATCTTCTGTGCGAGGGACCATCCCGGCCGAACCGGCCCGTTCTCGGCTCCGATGGGAACTGAACTCACAACCTCTCAACTTAGTACACAAGGTCACTTACCACTGAACCAATAGGCCTGTCAAAATAGTTGCTTTAAGAATTTGTAAAAAGATACATTAAAATATACCTAATCTTTATAATATACAATAATTTGTGTTTAATATTCTAACAACGATCAAACTTCGCTACATCTGCTGAAGCAAAGTTAAGAGAAATATTTTTATCTCACTTTTCTGATTATTATCAATTTCTAACGAGGTAAAACTTGAAAGGTGCCTGTCTGTAATTCGATTTTATTACCCATTGCTCCGGATAACTACCTGATATAAAACAGAGAGATGTATAATAATATCTAATTTTATTTAGGATGATTTACAAGTAGCTTTTTTTGCAGGTTTTATATTACCTTCCCTTTTATTTTATAGAACCGTTTTTGGAAATTTTTACCAAATTTGAGACGTCTTCTTAATTTAAACAATATTGCTCTAAAACATAGTTTCTTCCGTAATGGTCTCTTCATTATAATTCATACTGAATGTAATATTAACTTGTAAAGGCAGTACGCAATTGTGATTTTGCAAAATACGGTTTTAACTCCTATTTTGTCACAAGTAATAAGCGATCATATAACTTTAAAGTAAGTACGCCTAATGGCAAAATTTTTTTGAAGACAAAGAATTTGTTACTTAATTATTGTAACTACGGAAAAAGGGTAAAGTTTTTGCCAGCTAATTTGCCAAATTTAATAACTACATTTACAATTTGATCTGTATAACTATTGCGATGATAGTTATAATAATATCAGGATAGGGAGCTAATTGATTTTCGACCAATTTCTAGAGCTGCCGTCACGAAGCTCTATATATGTTAATGATGATGTTAAACATCCGTATATATTACGAATAAGCGTAGAAGAGCCACGCTTTGTCACGAATGGCAGGCTCGACTGGAGTAATATCACGGCCTCGTAGAAAACAGGTGTGAAACAGCGCTTGCGCTGTGTTTCATCGAGTGAGTCAGGATACCAGAGGTCCATACCCCAATTATTCCCCCCCATTCCCCAATGGCCGGCAAGGCACTTGTGACGCCTCTGGTGTTGCGGGTATCCATGGGTGACGGTAATCGCTTACCATCAGACGATAGAAAAGGTCTGCTCGTTTGCCACCTATTCGATAAAAAAATAAAGAAATTTAAAAATTTTGGTTTGTGAGACACAAAAACTATCACGCCCACATTTCGAACACAATTAAGTAAAATTAGTATAAGTTTAAACACACAAGCGATACATACACGTTATTGTTTTTTAGTGAAATAGCTACCAAAATGATTCTTCTGACTGATAGAAAACATAAATAGAATTCAAGACTGGACACCATCCTCGTTGCGAACGGGGATAAGGCATCATTTATGGCAGCAGGTCCAGGTTATCCAGGTTATTTAGTGCGAGAGCATAGCCACAATTTGACGACTTAATATAATAAATATAGGCTTGTGTTGTTGTTTCACAGTTTAGTACAAAAAAGTTTAGGAATAATGGATTTATTTTAAAAGGAAAAATTCCGAAAGAAAGGATACATAAGTAACATAATATATGTAATTATAATAGTACTTTGTAAGAATTTTTATAAAAAAAGGATTGTGTGGTTTTATGAAACCACGGTAAAAGTGAAATTTTTTTTCACATGCAAATAAATAAATCTAATAAAGCAAATAAATAATAACATTTACATTAAACACTGACAAAAACAAACAAATTAGCGTGGAGCACTGGCACACCGTCCGACTGGTCACTGGACACTGGCCGACCGTCGCGCGTCACGCGGTTCGCGTCACGCGATATGCGATACACAGACCAAAAAATTTGAGACGATGTAATAAAAGTTTCACTTTAAAAATTTCAGTATATGAGAAATGAATCTCAACTTTCATATTTTATCTTGCACCATACCTAGAGCTCGCCGTCTTCCTATCGTCTGTCAGAGAACTCTCTTAGTAATTGAATAATAACAACGGATTTACGTTGGCTCAGTGCTTCGACAGCGAGCTAACTTAGGGGTAAAGTTTGTTATACAATGGCTCTCTGGAACTTACGACCATATTTCTTATCTATAAGTACTGCTTCAATTACATGGTTAAATAAATTCACTTTAAGTTCGTAATATTCTTGTTATATTTAACGCAAACTTCATTAAGTACGGACTTGTCTAGTCTCATGTATAATCTATACTAAATATTATACTATATACGAATCTCAAAAAGCGGAAAGATTTGATTGTTTGTTGTTTGCATTGAATAGGCTTTTGAAACTAATGAACCGATCTGGAAAATCATTCACCATTAGAAAGCTAAATCATCCCTGAGTAATACAATATATATCATATTTGCAAAAAAGTTAGGGATCCGTATGAAAACTTCTAGACTTGGTCAAGTGTTCTAAGCTTAGAAAATTTGATAAGAGCGTGTTAAAACTTATAAAATTTATTGTCTATACGTGCAAAGCCGGTGCGGGCTGCTAGTATGTTATAAAAGAAAATCTACTTCTTTCTGAGCTAACTTCTCAGTTTTCAGTCGCATCTCTGCCGATAGAAGAAAATGATGACAGTAGAAGGATTTCAAGATGATTCTAACTTCAGTGGTCTGTAGTAATATTCATAGCTGCACCTATTATTGGGTGCATTATTTTATGAAGACATTGTATTATAGCATGGTCGTGTGGCATATGGACAGCCAATGCCATGAAACTAATCGCATATCCTATTCACCTTTAGCGAAGCTACATACTCTTCAATCATATTTTATATAACGAATACTTATACGCTGAAAAATATACGCGCGTGGTGAAGAGCGCCACAAACTTTTGATTAACATACAATTTTAATTCATACCCCATTTTTTATTGCACGGTAATATTCTCTATGTCATCTTTACAGCAATATGTCTCCAGGATCGATTAAAATATTAGGTATGCTTTTAAAAGGGCCTTTAATTTTCATCAGTCGAAACATGTTAGGTTACGTGCCTCACATGTTAACTTTTCATCGTAAACAAAGAACAAATTACTCATAATAACACGATTTTACTATTACGGTTCGTTTGCACCTCAGAGGCGACGGAGACGCGAAGTTGTAATTATGGCAGCGCCTAACTTTATATTAAAATTATATGAGGTGCTTATTCATTTCCAGCCTTGAGATAATAACTTTGAGAAATCCGGCTGTTTAAATATTTGTAGCACAGTAATGCGGAGGATATTTATATTTAGAGTTCTATACAAGTTTAAATTTTATTAATTTATAAATTTCGAGCACTTAATCGACTAATCATACGCGAAAAGTGCCTTATATCGATTTGGAAAAAAGCTAATACTCTTTACACTGTTGGACCGAAATTTCCCAAGCCTAGGTAAGAACCACAGCAATGTAACTGGATTTCAAATGAAAGAAACCACATCGAAATCGGTCCATCCGTTTGAGAGTTACGATGCCACAGAGAGACACACACACAGAGATATCAATGTCAAACTTATAACACCCCTCTTTTTGCGTAAGGGATTAATAAAATAGTGCTGCTTATTATAGTATCAAGCAGGGCAAGCACCGATAGTAGCGTGGTTGGGTGACCGCTAGTGTTATAATACCATGAGCGTCACCGTGATTCGTAGGTCACGTCACACAGTCGGTCCCGGTTATTGCTCAGTTGGAGGCCTTCGGATGGCTTGAAAACATCTATCGGCAAGATTACGTAGCCACAACGTAGTCTTTCTAATCCCCAATCCGCATTTGGCCAACGTGGGGACGTATAATTTTAACCCTCTCTTAAGAGAAGACCGAGAATGTGTCACTGCTGGGCTCTAGTGACACATTATGAGTTATAATAGATCCTGGAGTACTATATTGAGTCATAAGTTCGAGAATCATTTTAACTATTTATAGATGTGTAATGAATTGTTTAACCATTTATCTCTAACGATATTAGTCTCTAATAATTCATATATATACAAGATAGTCGTGTTAATTACACTATTTATAACTCAAGAACGGATGAACCGATTTGGGTGAAAATTGGTGGGGGTAGCTTAGAGCTTTTTACATAGGGTTTTTTTTACTTTGCTATGCGGCGTTAAAAGCGGGTTCTTGTACCGCGGGTAAGACCGCGGCGCTCAGCTTGTTGAATATAATAATGGAAAAAAAATAACTCGTACAATCGCTTCGGGAATTATTTTCACCAACGCCCGACAAATAATTGTGGTGCCGGATCAGTCGCCATCTTTATCAGTACTGACCAAGGGAGTACACAACACAAGACATCGAGAAGTAAGACTTGACATAACTTCCACGTACTGCGCAACAACACATAACAGCGCCATCTACCGAAGAAACATCAAACTATGGAGCAACGAAGAAAACTAAGAAACTACCAATCCTAAATTGCGTTATAGAAGTTCTCGCACCGATTAACATATATACAGCGTCCCAACATCAACCGTTGGGCAGTAGCCCGCCAGGCATGATCACCTCGCCTGGTCGGAGGATTCTTCCTTTGTGTTGAAGGAACATGTGGCCCGTTCCTCCACAACACAAATTAAAATGTTTATAGCACTGGACAGATAAATGCTGTTGATATATGTGATATGATGTATATCCTACAAATACAATAACGCGCTTAGCGAGATAAATATCTCACTGACTGTTTAACTCAATATCTGATAAAAATAACATAATTAATTCTGGGTTCCTTGTGCCTTGGGTGTCTTTAAAAGAATTTTAAAAAAATACGCATTTTAGTTACTTTATTTATTAAATTGTAACAAAACTAATTCGTAAGTGACGATCTTTCCAATCAACTGAAATGAAAATAAAACTACAAATAAATAAATTTCATCATTATATCATCAACACTCGGTGCTACTATTGTTTTATATAATATGTATGTATACTTATTTTTCCTATCAACTTTTTATGCACCTGGCAATATTATTATCAAGTCTTTCTATCCATCCCATGGTTGCCTGTGAAAGATTATCTTCGGGCGATAACGACGCCAACTGTACCTCTTAGCTTTAAGTTACCCCTATAATTAATCAGTGCATTATAAACTAATTATCAACTTAAATCAGTAATTGGGAGTGCCACGCTTCCGCATGCATGGGCCGGCTCGACCGGAGTGAAACCACGGCCTCACAGAAAACCGGTGTGAAACAGCGCCTGCGCTGTGTTTCACCGATTGAGTGAGGATGCCGGAGGCTCATAGTCCAACCCTTCCCCTCATCCCCCTCGCCATCCCCTAAGGCCGGTAACGCGCTTGTAGCGCCTCTGGTGTTACGGGTGTACATGGGCGGCGGTAATAGCTTATCATCAAGCGATAACTCTGCTCGTTTGCTAACATATTCCATAAAAAAAATTACCGTCAAAATCATGGTCCGCGTCACGTAGAAGAAATCCAAACCGCTCATAGCAATTTTCATGTTCTTGATTTGTGAAAGGTATCTTTGCACCTAAAAATTAAACTGTCATCATTTAAATTTGGGTGTTTTCTATGTATGATATGTATGTATTTACAAAAAAAAAGAAAAGTATAAATATTGTTTTCGGAGTTTCACTGTTTTCTATATATATTTAATATATGTGTATTAAGAAAAAAGGAACTATCTAGAACTATAACTATAACTAGATATAGTACAAACTCGGCTCAGTTTGGCATATTATATATCGTTGAAGAGCAATGCTTCGATCCTTGATACGATACCAAGACTTCACAAAAAACTCATGTCAAATAATGCTTCAGTAGCTTTGAGGTTACTTGTGCCCCGACTACCCTATTGTCCCACGTACCCTAATTCTGAATAGATTCTTGTAGAAGTGTGCAAAATAAATATTCATACCTCAACATTATATTTAGAGCTGGGTAGTTTGTTTAATATGGTCACCGGTACTGAAGCGTTGGAGTGTACCCTGGCCGCTAGCAGAAGTACCAAGAGCGCACGAGTTCCAAGATAAGAAAAGGAATACACAAAATATACCGAGTGATGGAGGCTATGTGAGAATCTGTTGAAAAATAACCACTATATAGTGCGATATGAGATGTACAGTGACGTGTGAGATAGGTAAACTGGGGGCCTGGAATACGATAACATACACTCTTTAATAAAGACTTCCTATTGGCTCTAAGAATGTTTCTTCTGCTTCTTTAGCCTATAACCATCCAATACTGAATCAAGGCCTCCCACGAAGATCGCTAACCATCCCGGTTGAGAGTACTTAGTTTGTCTAAATACACGTGCTATGAAAATCGTAAATATAAGTTGCAAAACTGAAATAAAAACCAGTATGCTTATAAAAAATGACAGTAATGTTTTTTTTACTTTTCAACAACTTACGTCGTTCGTGTCGAGGGGGACTTTACAAACATTCAAAAAACGGTTTGTGAACGAACATCCGGACCTAGAACAACAAATTGTGGTTCACACCGTGTTCTCCAATGTGGGATTTGAACCCACAATGCTCTTCGCAGTAGATAGAACAACTAAAATATTACGCTATCAGTCAAATAATAGTCACGACAGGTAGAGAAAATAATAAGTACAATATTTATTATACTCATCAAAAATATGGACACCACAGACTATTTAATTAACATTGTATCACTGTTTTTATTTGTATTTTGTATCTTTATTTTTTCTAATCAGAGCTTCACAGTGATCAATAAAGAGTACCTATATTTATTAATATACAGCTTATATCTACACAGACTTAAAATCGTACTTTAGAAAGAAAATCATTCGATGTTTAAATTTCTAAAATTAAAAAGAAAAAGGTTATACTCACTTAGAATCCACATAGTCCTTTAATTTGCAATCAATGATAAAATGACCTGTTTGACCTTTACTGAAAAAACACAGATAATATAATTAAATAGTTCCTTTAAAATGATGCCAATGACGACATGTTTTAGCCTTGTCTCTGCAAATATTATAACTGAGATATTAGAAAAAACCCTCGTTGAAAGTTTGTTTACATTTACAACTCTATTTTTATTACAGTTTTTTATGAGTTAAAGCTCTTTTAAGTTTAACTTAAAAGAACTTTAACCCGACTAGGTAAAAAACTTTTGATATATTTTAAATGGTCCATGTCAAATGGGCCATTGTCACGAACCTTTTGACACTTTATTCATAAAAACGGCCGGTTCCTTTGGGCTTCCCTATAAAAACACGACATTAGTTAAAGACGAAAAATTTAAGAAGTGATAGCAATGAATAATAAAACGTTTTATTTTCTTGTATCGTGAAAAAAAAGAAAGAAAGAAAGAAAAATATTTATTTTGGCAACAATACAAAAAGTCAAAAGTAATCGAACAAAAAAAACGTAACATACATCAATTTTGCAACGCTAAAGACCCAATTCAGCATAGTATCAGACAAAGCGTGTGACGCTGGTTTTCAAATAGACTCAAGTGACGGCGCATAAAGATATTTTACATATACATGCCATAATACATAGAATAACAAAAACAAAGTAATGCGAGCAATGTAACATTAGTAAAACAATCATGTTTAGGATTAACGGTTGGCCTGGTGGTTTCAGTGGTCGCCACACCGCTTCCTACTGCGCCAAGTGTTGTGGGTTTAAATCCTACATGGGACAACACTTTGTGTGATCCATAAGTTGTTGTTCTAAGTCTGGGTGTACTTTGTGTCCGTTTCATGTATGTTTGTAAAGATCCCCGTGACACAGAAATTTATATTCCTAATGAGGGAGTTGTCTAAAAAAAAAAAAAATCTTTCAAATTAGTAACTTTAACTTACTTTAAAACATAAAACAGTTGAGTGCAAATCCAGTATAAACTGCCGGAGATTGAAGTTACTAAATATATTCCGAACTGATCATTGACGAGTTTCACTATGTGTACAATTTTAAGATATTGAGTTCGGAATTCGGAACAAACGAAATTATCCTGCAAAATTAAGTTTTTAAGGTTTTACCACTTTCTGATTAAGTGATAAATAGAATAATTTGACCTTCTCTGCCAGATAACTAAAGATTGCAGTTTGCTAATTCCCTGATTCACCTTCTACAGATAATACAGTTCCGGATAGCTTATTTGACAGATTTTTATAGAACATATGTCAAATTATATGTCAGATTTGAAAAAGCAATTCTTGCATAAATATATAATCTGTAATCTCGGAAATACCTTCAATGATTTTAAGAAGGGTCTAATCGATCTAGCTAGGATACTTTTTAAGAAAATTTACCTAAAAGGAATACTCGGTTATCTACTATTTTTAAATAGGTACATGTTATAGATAAGCTACAATTGTTACCCGTCTGCGTTTTAAAATTCTGTTTCTCTTACAAATAACTAGCATGCTTTCTTTTTTATCATTAAGTTTACAGTACAGATGTACAGAAGTACAGATGGAATCAACTATGCGATTAAAAGATCTCACTCTGAATACTTAAACAACATCAAACATCTAAGTTACAGTCACTTTAAAGAATATTTTGATGAGAGAAGTAAGGAAAAAGGCATCTGGTATAAAACCATTCAACATCAGCCTGCTAGGATACCATGGTTTCTTAATAGTAAGATCAATAGAAAGGTAATTGTTATAGCATACAGACTGCGTTCAGGCCACTATCCTTCTGCAAAGTTTGGATATCTTAAGAAAAAAGTTGATACGCCAAATTGTGAAACGTGCGGAGTCTTTGATGATGTCCAACACTTGCTAGTAGATTATGTTAAATACTGAAACCAAAGGAACTCGTTGATGTGCAAATATAATTTTAATTCTTACGATGTAGGACTTTTCATTTCCATCTTGAGTAATCCTAATACAAATGCGGCCTTAGACCTATTTGTGATTTTTGCACAACAATGACTTCCTCTGTCTCCAAATTAGTTATTATGGTAGACTGTCCTACGATGGGGCTAACATATTATTTTATAAAAAAGCCTCTAAATAAATAAAGATTTAAAAGAAAATAAAAGTTTCTGCAACAAATTTAGGTCAACATTTTCTTATCTAAATCGAACGATTGAGTTCACGTCAACGCGTCGACTATGGATCTGGCCGTCATTAGCATTGGTATTATTAAAAATGCGTTTTATCTTAGAGATCAAAGCTTCACACAACGCGCACTGATACACAGGTGAGAGTCATTGACTGGACAAAAACCGAACCTCAGATATCCTTGTACATATGTAGCAACATAGAGCCCTACTGAAGTGAATGGAAGGACGCGTTCGTTAAAACGCCATCTTTTTTCAAGGATCTGAAGGCCTTGTGTAAGTTGATTAAAGACTAAACGATTGTTTGCGTCCGCTTTCTACGTTTAAATTGGCTCATACTGACATCTTAACCAATCGTCGATTGCACTCGCCATCGATAGCGAGCTGACGTTAAATAAATTCACACTAGGCCCTAAAACTCTATTAGTGACCAAAGAAAACCGTGATAGACAAGCCAAAGATCATTACACAATACTTTTATTACTTGACTAGCTGAGCCCCACGAGTAACACCATGGAACAAATATAGCCTAAGTCCAAGCCTTTCTTTTTATATCATCAGTTATTTGACAGTGAAAGTGCTGTAAATTCGTCCAGACGAAAGGGAGAGGTTGGGTGGATTGGATGGGCATCCGGTATCATCTCTCACTCGATGAAACACAGCGCACGCGATGTGTCACAATGGTTTTCTGTGCGGCCGTGGTATCACTCCGTTGGCTCTCCCACGGTATAAATTATGGCTTAGTATTTTAACTAAATGGTAAAAAAACCTTTCACATAAATATCGTGTGCATTTTAATGTACTAGTTAAATACGCAGCTTAAAAACTGCGTATTTAACTAGTACATTAAAATGTATATAATATATCTTAATAACTAAAGTTATTAAGATATATACTTAAAATAAAGTCAGAATACCTGGGTATTGACATATATATTCAGTATTTTAAAATGATCCTAACATAGTCTGCCACGGTCTTGATGACTTTAGACCTGACCTGTTTTTATTATTGTTGTTGCCTTGTTAGAAAATGCATAATAATTTTTTCATTAAATGAATGTAAAGAAGCCTACACCGCCGAATACTTAATTAGTAATATCCTTCAAATTAACTCATGAACTTCGTTAATTGCATGCTCGATCAATGACAGATAAGGCAAATTATAAGGAAAACGAAAGGGGAAAATTTGTTTACCTCTTAATATGAGGTAATAAAGCATAGTTAGTTTGTTAGACAAAGAAAAAATTATACTCACACTCTCTACAGCTTTTTTCAGAAGTTCGTTATGTATAATGAAATGTTCTGCCAAATATATACCTATTAACATCATAACTAAATCGTTGTAGCTCCAAATAAACGTAGATTGTATGTTGAAAATCTGAAATAATACATTGAATACATTATTCTTCGATGGGACTTGTCATAATGTTCCACTGCTGGGCTCCTCTCAGAAGAGAGTTTAGGTCATATGTGTTCCCATTCTGCCCGAGTGCGGGTTAGGGACTGTCAAAAAACGTTGGGGCCACGTAACCTTACCATTGTATGTTTTAAGGAGCCCAAAGACCTCCTTTTTTTACGTGTGGAAACCCCCTCGGGCCTTCATCCCACTGGGTTAGCGGCGGGGCGGTGTGTCGGAATCGAACCGACTAAAACCACACGGTGTGCCACTCTGCGCCTGAGACGGGAGGGATCCGAAACCGCTTTCTTACGCCATCCGGACCCCACCCAGCACCTGCCCGCACTGAAGCGGGCACCGTCTAATGTTAAAACTCTCAAATTAGGCGACGTACGGCACACGCGTAACCTCGCGGCTGGCCTGTGAAGCGGAAGGAGGGGAAAAACCGTCCCGATCATCCGCGGCCACACTCAGGGCAGCATGAAGCGCTGAAATGCTTATTGTGGAGAATCTTGAAAAGGCCTATGCCCTATATTCCTTCACCTATGTATATGACGTCTTTTGGCTGAGATGATGATGATGACGACAGCTTGGAACCTACTTGGTTAGAGTGCGCGGCTTGAACGATGCGTCATGATTTTCTTATCGCGAATGAATTATTATAGTTGGTTACACTTGACACCTTACCTCAGTTACTACTCCTTTCCATGTAGAATATGTTGTGTACTCAAAGATCCAAGGCAAGCTGAACTTAAAGTAGGTTTCAGCAGCATTCGTTGAATCACACGTGTAAGCGACTGTACACCCGTAAAGCACTGACAAAATATGCTCTACTGAAATTTAAAAATACTAACTACATAATTTGCGAAAGCAATCGATGAAAAAGCAAGACAAACTTTAAGAAAACGTAACCTTTAGATACCAGTACCAGTGTTCAAAACAATTACAGCTTTACCGTGGCAGAGCCACGCTTCGGCCCATACCTTTACCCCGTTCCTCATCTCCCTCTCCGTCTCCCAAAGGCTGGCAATACACTTGTGACGCCTCTGGTGCTGCGAGTGTCCATGGGCGGCGATAATCGCTTACCATCAGGCGATACGTCTACTCGATTGCCCACTACACCATAAGAAAAAAGAAAAATTATCCAGCATTTATAAATTAGAATCTAAAAGAAAAGTTGTGATAAAATTAAACGTAGAGTAATTTGAAACACTACATACTAAGTCTACGGATGTGTATTTGCAAGATAGATGCCCAACAAGCGCAGACCGAAATCAACCAATCGAATCAAAGTGAACACCGGTAAGGTACCTACAAACCTACTTATGAAACAACAACGATTTAACAAAAGTTGTGCAAAACTTAAAGTAATATGTAAATCAACTATACCTGCAGCCACTATCAATATGAATGTGGTAATGTTAGCGGTTGTATTGTGTAAATTCCTCCTAAACGGTGGTAGTTTTTTCTCCATTTCCTCTATTCTCTTCATGAACAGAGGCCAAAATCGACCCATGTGTACTAGAGCCAGTGATGACAGTAGACTCGAAGTGTTAAAAATGGTATTTGCTAGAATCAATTAGAACTATCAATTGTAAAATTGATTATATGTGAACAGTTTTTGCTAATTTTGTGAATAATAGTGGATTTGGCTAATTTTAAAATAATCTTGGAAGTAATAGGAAGGTTTAGGAGTCACATTGAACGGTGAGAAAAAACTTGATGCCCAAATTTTGAAAATTTTGAAGCGTAAGAAATGGCGGACACAACGAGTTATTTATTAAAAGTGACATTTTGTTCGTTTTTTTCATTTTGTTTTATTATGGGAGGATTTGACTGCCTCAGTGGTGCAGAGGTAGTGTGTGCGACTGCTGTGCTTGATGTCTCGGGCTCGATTTCCGGGTCGGAACAAATGTTTCTATGATCTGTAAATATTTATTTCCGAGTTTGGTTGTTTTCTATGTGTAATATGTATGTGTTTACAAAATAAATTAGTATATATATGTATTTATATCAGTTGTCTAGTACCCATAACACAAGCTCTGATTAACTTGGGACTAGATAGCGTTGTGTGTAAGATGTCCCAAATATTTATTTATTATTTAAAGTTTAACGAATAAGTTTAATACCGACCGAAAGTGAGTATGAGCTTTGTTTCTATTTCCGATTTTATACCAAGAATATTAATAGATATATATATTTCACATTAATCCTGTACGGACGATCGGAAACCAAGAGACACACAACGTCTAAGAAAATGATTTATGTTACTTAATAATAAATTAATGAAGTAACTTGCGGGTCACACTGGTCTATCTACTGATTCAAATATTGAATGGTTTAGTTGGGGTAACATTTTAATCCAATAGATCACCGACAAGTTTACGTTGTATTTAGCGTAAAATATTTAAACATTAAATAGGATAAAGGAGAACTGAATAATATTAATAATTGTTTTTAAGACTTGCTTAGCAGTAAATTACATATTTATACAATAGATATACAATAATATTTATAAAATTAAATAAATGAAATATCACATATATATAAATAAAAATGCGTAAATATCTTGCACTTACTGACATTAGGCAGAGAGAAACCATTCTGAAATAGATAGTAACTCGTAGTGAGCGCCATAAAGAACTGCCCGAATAGACTTACTCCAAAGTACAGTGAATATGGTGAACGTAGATTAAATCTGTAAAATATATTTTTTAAATACTTTCTTAGTAAAGGTGATTGATATTAAAATTAAAACTTTAAGGGGTACAAGGCCTGCATTGTGTCCTAGATATACGAATCGCGCTGGTACTGGCTATGAGCGAAAGAGGGAAAGAAAATTCTCTCTCTTACCCCTACAGTAAAATACAAAACAAACTCTCTTTGTTTCTATCTTCACTAACTTAAATCTCCGTCTCAACTTCTGCTCGCCTCGCCCGATCACACTTTTCGTCACGTATTTACCAGCTTACTCCCCAATATAAACGTGCATAAAGATTTTTTACATCAATTAGTTAGGACATAATACACAAATAAATCTACATCCACACAGCAAGCACATGGTTGAAGGATTCCAAATTCCAGCAAGCGATTCCAGGCCAAGATGACCTGACTGCAGTCATCGGAGGAGATCTCTCACTACCGGCCGTCATACGCTCCATGGTCGGTAGCAGCAGCAGTCGCGACCTTCTGCGAGGAAATCATCAGTAGGAGGCGGCGGAGAAGGCCCGGGAGGACGACTTCCTCTCGGACCCGATCCGTCACCGGCGAACCGGGCGAAGAGTTTTAAAAGCAAACGGTGACCGCTTCAGTGCGGGCAGGCGCTGGGAGGATCTGGATGTCGTAATAAAGCGGTTCCCGTATCCCCTCCGATTCCAGTTGCCATACACACATTCGTTACAATAGTTACGGGTAGTGTAGGAATCTCCAAAAAGGCAGCCAATTGTTTTCCTGCAAAACTTCAATGCTAGTTGGTAATTCTTTTTAAAACTCCTCTCAAAAATTAGTCATTCGACTATCCTTTGTTAACTTTTTAATAATAATAAGCAAAACTAATATTCGTTCATAATCTCACCTCAGTTTGTCGCTAGTCTCACAGGTTAAACCAGATAACGGCAGTAACCCTACCACTCTACTGCAGAAGAGGGTCATTCTGATAGAGGCATACAGACCACCTTTCTCTTCGGTCAGACGCAGGCGTTTCGCAGTGAAGGATTTTCTATCACTCTGGCTTTTCGTATTTTTATGGACCTCTAAAATATGATTTATTTAATATACTTCTATTTGTTTCTTCTTATGCAGGACAGCATTTGTGACAGTAATCATGAGTTTCGTATTATTTTCCCTGTATAATTTACTGTATAAATTGGGCGGACTTTCGTGGCTTAGTCACCTGTTTGAAATTTATTGTGACTCCTTTGGAATATACTTGTATTTAAATTTGATTTGGGACCTAAGGTAAAACATACTGTAAGTGTTGTACGAAGAAAAGTTTTTGAGAATGCAGTAACTTGAAGAGACAACCGTCTATTCCTGTCGTATGGTTGGAAAAGTTACTAGAACAGGAATATGAACTTCAAGACCCATGTTCTCCTCTATTGCCGAGTCAGTTAAATGCCAACTTTGCACTAATTAGATCTTTGTAACTAGACTGTGCTTAGAGTTAGGTAGTCCTTAGAACTACTCAACATAAACATTACGAAAAATTCAATTCAGAGCCTTTGGAGACCAAAGGCTCTGAATTCAGGAAGTTTTTGGAATAGATGTTAGGCACTTACTTTAAATAAAAGTGAACTAAAGATGGGTATGGTTTATATGTAATCACTCTAACAATATAACACTAAGACTTCTCAGTTCTTAAGACCCGGCAGATGCTGCCGATAACAAATATATAAATTATTAACTTAGCTTTTCTTAACTACATTGTTACATATACTTCTCTACTCTTTGTAGATTCCCTTTATACCTGTTAAAACTGCCGATTTAAATAAAAGTTACCTCCACTATAACTATTATTAGATTTATAAGAAACAGGCTCCGCTCCCCACAGTTTCGGCATTGTCACTTTAATATACACTCTTTTGGTAAACAATAGTTATAGATAGAATATTACGTTCAAAGATAAATAAGTAGGCAATTCTCTGACGCAGTCTACAATATGAAAGTGCGCATCGCAGTAGGTACTCAGTAAACCCTCACTTCTTTGCTTATCTAACATTCGAAGAAATGTAAACAGCCGTCACTTGATTGTCAGGCAAGTATTTTGCTTGCAAAGAAAAAAATACCACAGGAGAAGCAAGAGTGACAATTTGTCGTTTGTTGAATAAACTGACTGTATTGGTTTATTTTGATTTTTCTTTTACAAATATTTTTTTCACTAGTACATTAATGAAGTTTTACTTAGGTACTGTCAATCTGCTATTTGATATACACAATTTGAGACTGTGAATTTAAAACTTGAATTACATTTTTGGCCTTTCGTCAGGTATTTTACTTTAAACTGTTACGTGAGAACAAAAATTGAAACTTGGTAGCACGCTTAACACAACATGAAACTGATAAATACCTAATTATGCTAAGTGTTACGGGCAAAGAGACCAAGGGGGTAAATGGTGACTGCCGCCTGTGGCCACCTACATCTCATCATCACTATCACCTCCATCTGCATTGCCATCCTTTAAGACCGCCTCGTCCCTTCCACAAAATAGGAACCTAGTGTAACACTACGATAAACTCACTCACTTTGAAAAGCAAAGTATGATTGCGTCATATCCCCCTCCCTATCGACAAGGAGACCGAATTGTAACGATGGCATGGCTCTCAAATGTTTAAAATATATGCAAGAAACGTGACTACATTAATTTTAAATATAGATATTATTATTGTTTGTAATAGCGATGACAGAAATACACGCAATGGAAAATTTTTAACTGTCTAATTGTTAAATTAAGTGAAATACATCCCGCTGACTGAGAACAGACACCTAGTTCTAAAATCAATTATAGCCTCCAACTAGAATACAAATCTATAACTACTAAACTAGGTACGTACTAAAACCAACCAATTAACTAAACCATTATTTACTAAACACAGTTATCAATCTATATTCGTCAGACAATTAAACCCTGATTGGAATCCCTAAGCGATATTAACTGAATTTCACAATAGTTCTGATAATAGATTTTAATTGAAGATCAAGAATTGTCCTGCGATCTCTGTAGAGAATTGATTGCATACCTACAGGCTGTACAGTACACGTTATTAGGTTCTGTGACTAAAGGATTATGATGTGGTACGTTGAGTTTAATAAACAATGGCCTAGATTTTTCTATTAACTGGAATAGACATAAATAATTGTGATTTATCTACCCAATTATCGTTATGGCTTAGAATAAGTAGGTGGTTATAATAATTTTCGAAAGAATGACCCGGTTATGTTTACGACAAACCCAACTAGATAATTTGCACAAATGGCATAGTGGTTTAGCGGTCAATTTGCCGCTTCTTGCTCGCTCAAGGTGGTGCCCACAACTTTGTGCGATCCAGAAATTATAGTTCTATATCTACCTGTTCTTTGTGTCTATTTCATAAATGTTTGTAGCACCAGAAGTCCCTCGCGACACAGGTTTTTTTTATGGAATTGGGGGGCAAACCAGCAGACCTATCGCCTCGCCGCAACACCAGAGGCGTCACAAGTGCGTTGCCGGCCTTGGGGGATAGGAAGGGGGATGAGGGGAAGGGTTGGATTGTGGGCCTCCAGTATTCTCACTCACTCGGTGAAACACAGCGCAGGCGCTGTTTCACACCAGTGTTCTGTGAGGCCGTGGTATCACTCCGGTCAAGCCGGCTCATACATGCCGAAGCGTGGCTCACGATATTCTAGTATTTTCTTTAAATCACGAGTCACTCAGTGAACAAACATAACTGAAGCGACTCAATCAAAGGCAAATAGCTTTTATTTCAGGTAGGCCTTTTTTCATTTTCGTAATTATACATCATTGACGTTAGTGGCACGGTTTCAAAATGTCATTCCTATGGAGAACTGTCAAAAAACTCCAAAAAAAAAAGTCCAAAAAAAAGTCGTCAAAAAATCATCTGACTTTTTATCTGATTTTATTAATACCAACTGAATTCCTTTTGTGTATGTTAATGTAAGTATTGTCTAGCCATGTAATAGAAGTTCATATTTAGTATCTTTCTGGTGGTTTTGAGCGTTACGCCAGACTACTCAAATGACCTGCAAATCTTGACTTATACCGGTTAGGTAACACGATGGCTGGCTCATGTGCCGTCTGTATGGACAGGACGACATAATACTATGGTCTCCAAAGGCCAACCCACATTCTATACTATACTCGCATACACTTTTATTATTTTTATTCAATCACGGACTTAAAAAAAATACACCTATGTGGTTTGTTTAGGTATTTCTTCTCACAGTGAGCCTCAGGAAATGCCGGTCTCTTCCAGCCGTAAATTTCGACGCATAAAAATATGTTACTTACAAAACAAATATAATAATAATAATTTAAGTCCAGATGCAGTCTCTCAAAAAAAATAAAGAATATATTGTGTATGCAGTCATAACACACAGAGATACAGTGAAAGGAACCGTGTGTAACCGAAGAAGCCAATTTTTGGACCCTGTAGGTACCTACCGGCTAAAAAAGAAAGGTCCGAAAATTTATTTTCTGAGTGTTGTTATAAATTAGGCATTTTATGGACTATGTAACGAAATATTCATAAAATATTGTGTCGGCATCGAAAGAAATGGACGCTAAATAAATCTAAAACTAAGATTTCTCAAATACTTAGATGCGTAAATCTTCGTCTGAGAATTAGACTATACTATATCCGTGCTCTAGTTGGAAACCACAAGCTACTAATGGAACATACGTGTTCAGTTTACATCAACAAGTAGGTAGTGAAAAGAAATGAATTGAAACGACATTTTCAATAACCATATAACATAAATTTATTATATATAATATTGGCGCATTAGGGAAAAATGAGTAGAGTAAATTTTTACGATGCGCGCGCACACCGTCATGAAAAACCGACACCCTGAAATTAGCTATAAGTCAACATTTTAGTTTTTCAATCATTTATTTTGTTACGCCAAAGAAGTGTAGCGACATATATACAACGTCCCAACATCAACCGTTGGGTAGTGGCCCATCTAGCATGATTACATCGCCTATGAATTAAAAATAATCATCACATTCATCACGTAAGTATTGTGAGAGCAGACTAAAAGGGCAAACCACGCAGGTTTGCACCAGCATTGCAAAGAAAAAAACCGTCAGGCCGATTTAGTATAGTAGGCTTAATATATATAATATTCATTTCTTAGAAGCTTATCGTTATTTCCTTTAAACTACTTTTATAACACATATTGACTGGGTACAAAATATGAGTGAGAGTACTAAGAATCGATCGCACCGCGCTCCGTAGCCAAAAGAGAACTTACGCCAGACCAACTATCACAGTTTACTAGAGAAATTTACGCATTTTAAGTAAAAATAAACTAATCATGCATCACGAAACCTGCTGCTAGTAAACTTCAAGAACAATGGGGAAAAATTGTGATCACAAATCTTATAATTAACATAAGCAAGTTGAAAACAAAACAAACATTCATTCAAAGTATTTCCCTTTTTACTTGTTCTTTTCTTTGGCGAACTGTCTAGCACCAGGTCTGCCCCGCTCTTCATTGGTTTTCGAAAAGCTTTCTTAGTGGTTGAGGAAGTATATCAGAGTCGTGATACGTTTACATCATCTGCCACTCTGATTGTACACACATTCATATTTATGCATATGAAGAGCCAGGGTGGCCTACCCACCCTGGCTCTTCTGGGCGCAGAAATAGAAATAAATAATGAATATTTATATTATTTATTATTACTAATATTTAGCCGTGGGAGAGCCACGCTTCGGCATGAATGGGCCGGCTCGACCGGAGTGATACCACGGACTCACAGAAAACCGGTGTGAAACAGCGCTTACGCTGTGTTTCATCGAGTGAGTGAGGATACCGGAGGCCCATACCCCAATCCAACGCCCCCTATACCCCTCACCATCCCCTTTCCCCCCAGGCCGCCATAGTTTGGGTCACCATGCTGCATTGTTCTTTTTCGCATTGAGGATGGTGACCACCACT